>ML243625.1:46493-71139 GCA_005239495.1 Nicotiana undulata
AGCACCTTAAGCTTTTTATGAACATCTTCAGAGTTAAGTTATCTTTCTAAAAGTCGAGTTAAGTTTTCAAGCTTATTCAAAAAACATATGAGGTTCCACGAGACATTTGTATGCGATACGAAGGTGATTATGAGATTATGAGAATAAGAGTGCCAATTAGCCAAGATTGGCTAAGTTCTTGTTATGTCCTATTATGTGCATTCAAAGTTTATATCATACATGGCATATTATGCATGGACTTCGAGCTATAATCGGAGGTAAGGGGCCTATTTTCCCGAAAGACTATATATATTGTACAGATGGCCACATGTTGGCAATATGATGCCGGTTAGATACCAGGAGAGACCTCCATTTCTAGAATTTGGTTGGGTATGTCATGCATTTTCATCAATATATATGTATTCACGACATACGATTACGCGAGCATATCATGCATATTTGATTACTATGAGGTCGGATGTCGGCCATGGAGGCTATCAGAGTTTCAGTGTCAGGTGGTATCTCTATTACCCTTTTTACATCAGCTATGTATGGTTCTACTTTCTGCCTTACATACCAGTACATTTTCATTNAGTGTCAGGTGTTATCTCTATTACCCTTTTTACACCAGCTATGTATGATTCTACTTTCTACCTTAAATACCAGTACATTTTTATTCGCACTGATGTCTCATTGCATGGGGACACTGCATTTTTGTTTCGTGCGTGCAGGTCTAGGTAGGACTCTAATCGACCCCTTCGCTAGGATTTCGGGGTTCAGCTGCTAGTTGGTAAGCTCCACCTCTTCCTGGATCTTTCATAGGATGGTTACTTTTGTTGTACAATTTGAGGTATAGTCGGGGCCTTGTTCCGACAGTGCTTATGATACTCTTAGAGGCTATGGTGGACNTATAGGCTTGACATGTATATATATGTGTGTAGGAATGTATGTCTTCAGTCGCGGCCTCGTCGGCCAGCTAATACTTTATTATTTTGGCTTGTCTACCTTTGTTTATATGGCTTATTGTTATTCAGGTCATGACCTTAACGATCCAGGCTTAGTATTTCAGATGTTGTGCTGCCCGATCTGTTGGGCTCCCGGTTTAGTTAGCTAGTATGTTTAGTGGCTAACTCGATCGAATACAGTATCGAGTGCCAGTCATGCCTCCCCTAGTTTGGGGCGTGACAAAAGGGCTCCCTATAGTGTATCTTATTACTATTATGTAATTTATTCATTACTCTGTCATGTAATAATTTTGTAACAAACAGATTCTGGGGCGTTTAGTAAAAAAACTGGGAAGGTTCCTTTATTTTCTTGATAATTCGGGTAAAAATCTTGCCTATAGGATCTCATGTATGCTGTTAAATTCTACTCATTTTGTCAAACTATATAAGTTCTACGTTGTGTTTAGAAATCCTGCCTATAAGATTTTCATTAGCAATGGTGATTCTTCTTAGTCGTGCAAGTTTTATATTGTGTGCACACATTAAAAATCCTGCCTATAAGATTAATATTACAACTTTGTTAGAAATCCTGCCTATAGAATGCATTAATTTGTCCAATAAATATGTGTTAACAATCATGCCTATAAGACCCCAATGTTTGATTCAATTTCTTTCTAGCAATATGTACCATTTCTGCCCATGTACTGCTTAATAGATATCATGCCTATAGGGTTAAATCAACTTAGTAATAGATATCATGCCTATGGGATAAAAAATCAATTTCAAACCTAGAGATCATGCCTATAGGATTTACATCAGTTCAGTAATTAGAAAGCATACCTATAGGATTAAAGGGAAATACAAGGCTATGAAACGTGTCTATATAAAGCTAAAATCAGTTTGCACTTAGACAATATGCCTATAGGACTTAATAACAATTCTGGATTTATAATTGTGAAGCATTACTGCATGAAGTGACCAAATATTATACTGAATAAAATCAGTAGGCAAATAATAGGTCTTGACACTCGCCTTAGCGAAACTGCTTCTATATATCACTGCTCACCTATTTCTCACATAGATATCTTGCCTATATGACTTTAAGAATAATAAAGCTTGTCATTCAATTACATGCATCTGCTGTTTATGTGTGGAGGTCAATATGAGCCCATATCTGCTTTCTTATTTGAAAGTCCTAATTGTTTTGCTTGTCGCCTAGTCTTTTATATTTTTTTAGCAATATAGGCTTAGTCTAGAACTATCCCAAATAGAGGTCCTAATACCTCCAGGGCCATAAGTAAGGGACGGTTAGTGCATGCATAGGAAACGAACTAGAATCAACTAGAATGCTTAAGTAACAACTTAAAAATAGTAATCGGGTAGCAGGAGATGATAGTCCGTGCTCATTAAATACTATGAGTAACACCCCAACTTGAGGGAGTTACAAAGAATTGCATGGGGTGATCCTTTAGGCTAAAAAACTTAGGACCCCTATTTCCGTTTTAATAAATAGTTTGTTGTTATTTGTCCAAATTACTTCCTTAGACTAATTCGCTTAATTCAAGTTTGGACGGGACCCACCGTTGTGGACCTTGATGGGTGCCTAACACCTTTCCCTCAAGGTAATTTGAGCCCTTACCCGATCTCTGGTGATGTAAACTAGTATAACATGAGTTATCTACTCTAGGTTACCTAACATACCTTAATCCGTTAGGTGGAAACTCTAAACCAGTTCCTTTTCCTTACCCTCTCAAAAGGAGTTGTCCAAAATGTTGAAACCCGATTTCACGAGAAAAAAAAGGGCGCGACAATGAACTCTCAAGAAATTACGTTACCCGTCCAATAAGTTCGGTCTGAACTCGATGAGCTCTTGTGTGTTCAGCTTGAAGGGTCATGAACTCCTCTTCCGTAGAGGAGTTTGAGGCCATCCCTCTCCTCTACGAGCTGCTTGATCTCGGCCTCGCATCGGGATAGATCAACCCTGGATTTTGAAGATGCTTCTCGGTGGAGCACCATGGCCTATAAACAAAGGAGAGAGTCAGGCTCGAAAAAATATAGACTAAACGCAAGTGTAAATAAGAAGAAATAGAACTTACTTGCTTCAGAAACCGCAGAGCCTCGTCGAATACGAACTATGCGTCTGGTTCGGGACCATCGTCGACTCCGGTGAAGCAATCCCAGATTATGTCATTCCCTTCATGGGCCTGTCTCACGTCGGGAGTACCCATGGCCCGAGCATCTTGAAATTTCCCCACGGAGAATGAATGTCCAAGCGGCGAGTCACCAACGTTGATTATCCCAAGTGAATCACTTGGGACATTGTCTTCTCTCTTGATTATCATGGTGGGGGGTATCCTCATCAGCTGATTGCTCGGGGACTTTGCTCGGAACCTCCTCCGAAATGTCCTCGGCCCGATATGGAGCCTCCTTGAGCTCCACTGGCTCGACACTCTTGGAAGCCTCAGTACTTCCCTTCTTTCGGGTCACCAGCGGGCAGCCATCATTTTCACCCTCTTCCTCTTCCTCTTGTAGTCGTTCAACTACGTCGACTCGATGAGCAGAAGGCTCGACTTTTGACTTCCGAGATTTGTTCTTTTTTGGCTTAGGGGTATCGAAAGGAGAATCTCTTCTCCTATTCATCTCTTTGTTTGGCTTTGATGCCTCCTCTTCCTTGGGCGGAGGTGGCCTCATGGACACATTTTCACCGAGACCTACACATAAAGAAACCAAATAAATAAGGATTATATTACGAGGAAAACTTTGATGCAAAAGCAAAGAAACTCACCGTGGTTTTTGGCCTCCCATCAGCCTTTGGCCAAATCACGCCAGCTACGTTCGACATGAGAAGAGGTGGGGACTAGATATCGAACCCAGCCTTCGAGATCCGGAATTGCATCGGGAAACCAAGGGGAAGCTGCACCATGAGAAGAGAACACGAGTCAGAAAAAAATAAAAATAAAGGAAGTAATATTGTAGGTACTAGTGACTAAGTTGCACTTACGTATCATGTTCCATTCCTCGGGGAATGGAATCTTCTCGATCGTTATTAGGTCAGAGGTCTTGATACAGACAAACATGCCCATCCATCCCCGGTCCTTGTCTTCATAAGTGCTCGAAAATAGCATCTTCGTAGCCTAATGCTGCAACTTTATCAATCCACCTCGATAAAGGCGGGGATTGTATAACCTTATCAGATGGTTGAGGGTGAAAGTCATCCCATCGACCTTGCTCGAAAAGAACCTGTGAAAATTTACAATACGCCAGAAAGAAGAGTAGATATGGCCAAGAGTCGCTCGATACTTGCGACAGAAATCAAGAATGACAGGATCTACAGGACCCAGTGTGAGACGGTAGGTGTACACACTCAAGTACCCTTTCACATAGGTAGTGATTTCCTCCTCAGGGGAAGGAACCACCACTTCCTTATTTTCTCAATTACAGTCCTTCTTCACCCTCTCGAGATCGCCTTCCGATATCGAGCAAATGTATCGGGACATAGGCTCACAGCGACCCGAAACTGAGCAAGGTCTCTCGACTTTAAATTCGGAAGTTATTTTGATTGGCCCCGAGACAAACTCCTCGATACGAGGCTCCACCGGAGTTTTATCATCGACCGACTGGGAGGAGGAAGATGAAGTGCCACAGTCTTGTAGGTTTTCACCATTTGTATAAGCAAAGAAGGTTGAAAATAAGTATGAAATTGGTTGTTCCGGCGAGAACAACAACGGCATAACATGCGGCAATGAAAGAAAGATGAGAAGGATTAGAGAGTTGAGAGTTTTTAATCAAAGCAAAGAAAAGTTTGAATCAACAACTGAGGTGGTATTTATAGGCTTGTGGCGACAGTTTGGTGGCACTACTGGTGGAACGACGACTGACATGCATTGGTAATTTGGGGAACCAAACCGTTAGGACGTTTTAGACACATCCATCGCTTACATCATGAAGACGACCATGATCGAGGTGCAGCGGAATCGAGGCTCAAATTTTTTCTTATCATTTTATTCTAAGAAATGCAGGGACTATCTGTATACGACTAAAATCGAGGATGCCCAATTTTATGAGCTCGAGTGTCTGCCTCGATATTAAGCTCATATTGAAGCGAGCTCGAGCTCGAAGACACGAAGACCGAAGGATCAAGATCGGGCAAGACCAACATTGAGCAACGGTATAGCGAGATATCAGTGATCGACCATAAATCTCCGCGAGAATCTCGGGAGTGACAGAACCGCTAACGGTTATTGATACCAATCATGGATTTTATTTTCGAAATTAGAGTTGCACCTTATTTAGGATTCGTCTACTATATAAAGAGGAACCCTGTTCATTTGTAATCATATACATTTACTGAGAGATAACAATACACTGCTCTTTTACTTGCTTACATCTTACTATTGTTCTTATTGTTCTTAACGCTTGATCTCGAGCATGTTCCAAATCGAGGTCGATAACCAACAACGACACTAGTTTGATTTATCTTAATCGTTTAATTCATTTATTTATCTAGTCATTTATCAATTGAAGTTGAATCAAATCGCATATCCTTATAACCACATTATAAGTTTAATTGTTACTCGTATTTCGAGGTAAACAATATCATATGTTATGGCCTATCATGATACATTTTTTTGTTCATTTATATTTTGCAATGACTAAATGCACATGATTAATCAATATCTAATATTACATTATGTCTACCATAATATGTCTTCTCATATGGCCAACTTTAAGTTGTACTTTCAAGAGAAATATTAATTTCAACAACCAGACTTTTGGTCATAGAAAGCAACCTAAACAGATGAAACAAAAACATCATTATCAATGTCGTCTATAAAGAAATATTATGTGACATACGCTTCGTTACATGCTTGTACTTCATAAAATAAAATTAAGTAAGATTATATGTATCTAATCAAGCTATAGTTATTCATTTCGTAGGTTCAAACGATACCAATCATCTTTACTTCGATAATTAAGTCACCGATACACATTCACAGTATCTTGTATTTTTTTCTTTCATGTATAATTAAATTCTTAATTTTATTTTAACAATATATTGAGATTATTTTATACATCAAAGTTAATATGACTTGACATACACGTGTAATGCACATGATGAGAAATTGGTATCATAATAGGTGTAAAGGAACTAAATGCATCAGGTTCTTATCTCGTTCCTCAACAAAGTTTGACAAATAATCAAAATCATAATCGTGTAGCTTATCAATTACAAACTTGTTTTGTTGAGGCATATATACTTCCCATCTGTTTGTTTTGTGTTGGTATGCTGCATAAATTGGTAACTTTCTAAAAGTTTTAGCAATCGATTTTCTCTAGGGCTATATGTTCCACACAATGAATCCGCAACATAAAATTCTTGTTTTTTTTCCCTTCATATAGTTGATGTTTTTGCTATTGTGGCCTTATATAAAATTGCCAACACACTTTCTCGGTGGCTACAAGTGTAATCTTGATGAGCAGACATTCATATTTCATGCTTAAAGATTAAACTCTCAGTTTCCAAAATGAGCATTCAGTTTACTCTCTTGCAGATTTAGACTTGCTTGGTTAGTGTACTTGGTCATGTCTAGTTTAAAGTGCTTGAAAGACTATTATACTTTACTACGGTTAGATTTCCCCCAAATTTCTTCGTTTCTTCGGTTAGTGTTTTTCGGGAGTTATTTTAGTTTGTTTAGAGATGTGTTATAGTTGAAATAGAGAACTTTTAGGGTGTGTTTTTCCTAGAAAATATTTTCATGGAAAATGTGTGGTCTTATCACTTATTTTCTCTTGTTCGGTTGGTGAGTGAAAGTATTTTTTTCGAAAAATATTTTTTAGTATTTGGTTAGAGAGTAGAAAATATTTTTTAGAAAATTAATTTCTTGTGCTACTCTCCTTATCCCCTTCCCTTCCCCAAGTCCATACGTTTTATCTGCTCCCTCGACCCCCCCCCCCCCCCCCCCCCCCCCCCCCCCCCCCCCCCCACTCTCCGATACCCAACATTTTCATGACACTATTTTCTTCAAGAATTTAATTAATCTGCTAAAAATTCACACAAACCCAAAGGAACTATTGTGTTGCTTTACTTTTTAGGCAAAAACAATGTTGAAATTTGTGCTCCATAACTAAAAAAAACTCTTTTTTTTGTTAAAAAAGAAAGTACTATTTCTACAACATGAAAATAAAGTACTCATTTTGTTTAAATGAAAGAAAATATCTTTTTCACATCTTGTAAAAAATACTAATTTTGTTAAAATGAAAGAAAATACTTTTTTATATCATGAAAAAAAAAATACTCTTTTTGTTGAAAAGAAAAGAATTTACTACAACATTTTGTTGAAATGAAAGAAAATATATTTTATATATCTTGAAAAAATTAATTTTTTGTTAAAATGAAAAAAATCATTTTTATATCGTGAAAAGAAAATGCTCATTTGTTGAAATGAAAAAAAATTCTATCTATAACATGAAAAGAAAGTAGTATTAGTAATATTTCTATTTAGGACGGGGGTGGAGACGGTTGGAGATAGTTTGGGGTGTGTTGGTGGAGATGGAGAATGGGGAAGGTTGGAAAAGAGTTTCGGAAAATATTTTTACTTCTCTTGATAGGGAAAATATTTTATTCCAATCGGTGGAAAATAATTTCATGAGGAAAATATTTTCCAAAACATTTAAGCCAACCAAATATGAAAAGATTGAGCTATTTTTTTTGAAAAATGTTTTCCTTTGTACCAAACACACCCTTAGTGTTAGAAACCCCAAAGTCGTTGAAAAAGGAAAACGAACGGGTCCAAATAGAACAATTAGGATTAGGATATAATCGTGGTGGTTGTGTTTTATTGTTTCTTAGGATGGCAGAGGTTCAGTAAAAATTGCATGGAGCGCCATATTTGATCGCCTCCATTTAACCTATACCCATATTTTTAAAATTCTTTAACCTATACCCTAATTTTGACAACTTCAGACGCCTCATCTTCTTCCTCCTGACCTATGCGCTCCTTTCTTCCTCCTCTTCTTCTTTTCTCTCTCAAACACATGAGACATAAGTATTATTGATTGGATCTGTAAAGTTTTTATTAAATCTTATCAACTACCATATTCTATGTTGAAGGACGAGTAAATAAAACTCCACAAGCTGGTTAAAGTAGGTGTGATTTGTGCTTCTCCCTGATCTATCATACAACAACAACTGACTACTACATGTCCTCTCTTTCAAGTTACTTGCCACAAGAATGGCACATGCATGTGAAATTCATTATACGCAATAGTTTCTCTTGCGATCTCTTGGAGTTATCTTACCCCTTGATTTATGATATCATATGTAGGAAAAACGATAGAAAAGGGCTGCAGAACTGAAAAATAAAAGATAGGAAAAATAACTTCAGAACATTATCAAAAAATTCAGTTAAAACTTCAGCACAATTTGGCTTAAGTTATATTTTAAAGCCATCTAACTTCAAAGAAAGGCAGAACACAACTTCAGCTCCTAGAATGTTGAAGTTCAACAAATATATAACAAAAACTTCAGCTCCTAGAATGCTGAAGTTCAGCAAATACAAAATAAAACTTCAGCTCCTAGAATGCTGAAGTTCAGCATATACAAAACAAAACTTCAGCTCCTAGAATGCTGAAGTTCAGCAAATACAAAACAAAACTTCAGCTCCTAGAATGCTTAAGTTCAACAATTACAAAACAAAATCTTCAGCCAAAACATGCGGTAGTTTTATTGAACTGAAGTTTTCTATTGCACTATGAACTGAAGTTTGCGTGATTGCCTTTTCAAGTTAGGCCAAACTTCAGGCAAAACATTCTAAAGTTCAAACTTCAGGCAAAACATTCTAAAGTTCAAACTTCAGACATAAATTTTTTCTACTTCAGGCCCGTGTGTTTGAATTTACCCGAAAAGTGGGTACGCTTGCAATTTTTTTAAAGAGAGTATAAGTTAGAGGGTGACCCAAAAACTGGGTATAGATGAAAATACCCCGATCTTTCAGTGCAACTGTGCTACCAATCCCAAATTTTCCCGGACCAAACTTTTAAGATAAATACTTTACTTTTGTTGCACATGGGATTGCAAAGACAGACTGATATGCTAGCACTTACAATTAGGGATGTAAATAGGGTGGGGAGGGCAGGGAAAGCCGTGACCCCCTAAAATTTTTACCCGCCCGACCCTGATCTATTTAGTATTTTTGTCAAAATTTTTCCCTTCCCCGTCCCGCCCTATTAAGCCCCGGCTCGTCCCACCCTGCCCCATTTAGACTCTTTTTGTTTTCTCTTTCTTTCTATGTTTTCAAATAGAAATATTGAAACAAAGGAGTATTATTTTTGGATATTTTACACTGCTTTTGATTAATAAACTGTAAGCATTTTCACAATTTCGTGTTTCATCAAGAAGATCCAGACATCTTCACTATGACGGTACTCTATTTTTATTTGCGGTGTAATTACAATGAAATTGACAAATCACCGAAACTTTCCTACTCACGGGTTCGGGAGCAGCAATATTCAACGGATTTGGAAGCGCGTCCGGACATCCCCGACTATGATCTAGGTTCTATCTTTCTTGAATTGTATTTGAGCATATCTATTTACTGTTGCCTCGCCGGTAGTTTTGATTGGATTGATTGATTTTTCTATCTTTTCTACTAGAGTTTTAAGCTTAAGGTTTCATTTATTCATTTTAATTCTGTGTTTGCATAGGGGTAGTTTCGTAGACGTGGTAGATTCATTATTCTAGTGCCTGCTCGCGTTACTGTTCTCGTGGTCGCTCATTTGAGTTATTTTTAGATCTCGGATTCGTAGCATGTAGTCCTTCATTCCCGTTATTGGTTCTTAGTGGTAGTGTTTTCCTAATACCTTTTGCTTATAGTGGCGGTAGTGGACAATTTGAGAGTAAGGGCATGTCCTCGGGTGGGGCTGGGGGTGGGGTCCAGGGATGGGAAGAGGGGTAAGAATGCCTCTAGGATGAGAATTGGGTCTTGGAACATTGGGACGTTCACGAGGAAGTCTATAAAGTTAGGTAAGATTCTTCAGAAGAGGAAGATAGACATAGCATGTGTTCAAGAGACTAGATGGAAGGGTACTAGGGCACGAGATGTAGATGGGTTTAAACTATGGTACTCAGGGAGCGTTGGGGGTAAAAATGAGGTAGGTATTTTAGTAGGCAGGGACCTCAGGGAGCTCGTGGTTGAGGTTAGGAGGGTAAATGATAGGTTGATGAGTATTAAGCTGGTAGTTGGTGGGTTTAATTTAAACGTGATTAGTGCTTACGCTCCTCAGGTAGGTTTGGACCAGGAGGTCAAGAAGAAATTCTGGGACGATTTGGACGAGATGGTGCGTAGTATCCAACACACAGAGAAGATGTTCATTGGCGGAGATTTCAATGGTCGTATTGTGGCTAGTTCTAGGGGTTATGATGATGTGCGTGGCGGGTACAATTTTGGGGATAGGAATGAGGGAGGTAATTCACTGTTGAATTTTGCTAGAGCTTTTGATTTGGTTATAGCTAACTCGAGTTTTCCGAAGATAGAAGAGCACCTGGTCACTTTCTGGAATTCAATGGGCAAGACTCAGATTGATTATCTTCTCTATAGGAAATATGATAAAGGTCTGTGCACTAAATGCAAGGTCACCCCAAGTGAGCACCTCACGACTATACATACACTCCTAGTTATGGACCTGGAGATCAAGAAGAGTAGGATGAAGAGGGCGGGGTTCAAGAAACCTAAGATCAAGTGGGGTAACTTGACCAAGGACAAAGCTCAGGAGTTAGGGGAGAAGTTGTTGGATATGAGGGACTTGATGAGTAGGGGGGACACATCTAGTATGTGATTCATGATTGCAGATTGCATTAGGGTAGTTGCTAGAGAGGTCTTAGGGGTCACGAAGGGCTCTCCTGGGGGTCATAAAGGGGACTGGTGGTGTAATGGAGAGGTTCAATGTAAAGTGAAAGCTAAGAAAGCTTCTTATTTGAAGCTAGTAGAGAGTACAAACAAGGAGGAGAAAAGGACTTATCGGGAGTGTTATATAAAGGCAAAGAAAGAGGTGAAGTTAGCTGTTACAATGGATAAGAACGCGGTGTTTGTTCATTTGTACAAGGAGCTCGAAGGCAAAGGCAGGGACAGGAGGTTGTACCGGTTGGCCAAGGTGAGGGAGAGGAAGCCTGCGACTTAGACAAAGTCAAGTGCATAAGGACGAGGATGGAAAAGTGTTGACGGGCGAGGCACTCATTAGGAGAAGGTGGCAGACATACTTCCATAAAATGTTGAATGAGGAGGGGGATAGATGCATTATGCTGGTCGAGTTGGAGCACTCCGAGAGTCGGCGGGATTTTGGGTAATGTAGGCGGATTATGGTAGAGGAGGTGGAAGGGGCGATGCGTAAGATGTGCATGATCAGGGCGATGGGGCCAGACGAAACCCTGGTGGAATTCTGGAAGAGCGCCGGGCAGACAGGTTTGGAGTGGCTCACTGGGTTGTTTAATGTTATTTTTAAGGCAAAGAAGATGCCCTAAGAATGGAGGTGGAGTACGATGGTTCCGCTTTACAAGAACAAGGGTGATATCCAAAATTGCAACAATTATAAGGGTATCAAGAGAAGGTTTGGGAGAGGGTGGTGAAGGCCAGGGTGAGGAGGTGCGTGTCTATTTTCGAGAATAAGTTTGGATTCATGTCGGGGCGTTCGACTACGGAAGCGATCATCTGGTAAGGAGAGTAGTGGAACAATACACGGAGAGGAAGAATGATTTGCATATGGTATTTATTGACCTTGAGAAAGCATACGATAAAGTTCTGAGGGAGGTCCTGTGGAGGTGTTTGGAGGTTAGCGGTGTTCCGGTAACGTACATTAGGGTGAGGACTATGGGTGGTGACTTGGAGAATTTCAATGTGGTGATGGGGTTGCACCATGGATAGACTCTTAGCCCATTTTTATTTTCCTTGGCGACGATATAGTGTCGCGTCACATCCAAGGGGAGGTGCCTTGGTGCATTTTATTTTTCGATGATATAGTGTTGATTGACGAGACGCGTAGCGGAGCTAACACGAGGTTGGAGGTTTGAAGACAGACCTTGGAGTCTAAAGGTTTCAAACTGAGTAGAACCAAGACAGAATACTTGGAGTGCAAGTTCAGTGATGTGACCCATGATGCAGACGTAGAGGTTAAACTTGATGCTCAAGTTATCCCTAAGAGAGCGAGTTTTAAGTATCTAGGGTCTATTATCCAGGGTAACGAGGAGATTAACGAAGATGTCACGCATCGCATCGGAGCGAGATGGATGAAGTGGAGGCTCGCTTAAGGTATTTTATGTGATAGGAGTGTGCCGCTAAGACTTAAGGGTAAGTTTTATCGAGTGGTGGTTCGACCGACTATG
Source organism: Nicotiana undulata (assembly GCA_005239495.1). Classification (NCBI taxonomy): domain Eukaryota; kingdom Viridiplantae; phylum Streptophyta; class Magnoliopsida; order Solanales; family Solanaceae; genus Nicotiana; species Nicotiana undulata. Next base: position 58,791 of record ML243625.1, read on the forward strand.
CTGTATGGGGATTAGTGTTGGCCAGTCAAGAACTCCCACGTGCAGAAGATGAGAGTAGTAGATATGAGGATGTTGACATGGATGTGTGGGTATACCAGGAGAGATATGATTAATAATGAAGCTATCCGGGACAAATTCGGAGTAGCCTCCGTGGAGGACAAGATGCGAGAGTCGAGGTTGAGATGGTTCGGACATGTTAATAGAAGAAGCATTGATGATCCTGTTAGGAGGTGTGAGAGGTTGGTCATGGAGAGTTTGAGAATAGGTCGAGGTAGTCCTAAGAAGTACTGGGGAGAGTTGATTAGGCAGGACATGGCGCTGCTTCAGCTCACTGAGGACATGACCTTTGATAGGAGGGTGTGGAGGTCGAGGATTACAGTAGAAGGTTAGTAGGTAGTTTATAGTTGTTCACCGATAGTCTTAGTATCATGCATGTCCTTTCATATTCTTAGATTTATATTACGTTATGTGGTTTTGTTCGACTCAGGTATTATATTCCCTGTTGCTATTATTTGGTACTACTTATCATTTATCTCTCCCTTTTTCTTTTCTCTTCCATCTTTCTTCCTTCCTCGTTTTCCTCTTCTTTTTCTTGCCCTTCCTGAAGCGAGGGTCTATCCTCTCTACGTGCATTAGGTAGGGGTAAGGTCTGAGTACAGACTACCCTGACCAGACCCCACCTGTTGAGATCAATCTGGAATCATTAACTCTAATGAAAGGGTCGATAGGAGGCTTAAACCCTAAAGTAAAAAGTTAAGTGTATACAAAAGAATAGCCAGTTTTGTAAGAAGTTATTCTTTGATTCTCATTGGGGACTAAGACTGGAAAATCAGACTTCCAATAACAATCTCTGCGCACAAGAGAAATCAAACCCTCAGTGATTTGAGTAGGGTAAAGATCCGCACGATCATGAGATGTCATGTAAGAAAGTTGTTTTCTTGTGGCCTCACTGTCATTAACAAAAGAAAATTTAGCGAGAACAATCTCATCAACCTTTGGTTCTCTAAGTGGTTCACTGGATTCCCTACTCTTAGAAGAATATCTAGAAGCTCTAGCCCTAGAAGAAGATGGAGTAACACAAACCCTAGAAGATGGTGGGGGAATAATGTTACGTGAAGAAGAAGAACCTCTAGAAGGTGTTGAACCCAAGATCCTTAATCTACCATCCCTCCTACTTCGGACTGGAGCAGAAGAAGGAGATAGTTCATCCACTATGACTACTTTTTTGGATTCTTGATTTGAAGAAAACATATTTGCATGAAAGAGGAACTCACAAATAGTGAAAGAAAGTTAGTAGTTTTTCGTAGAAGCAAAGGCAACCAAGAGGGTACTTATACACAAAAGCAACCGTCAAAAATGGAAAGACACTGATGTGAAAGTCATTATTAAACTGTCACTTCGTGACTGATGCAGCCGCAAAAAGCCCTAAAAGGCGCTGATGAATTGCAGAATCAATCCGAAGACACCACGTGGCACATACATTAAATGGAAGTGATAAGCGACGCGTACGTTCAGAGACAGATACGATGGTACGAGTGAAACGACGGCAAAAAATTCCCGCCATAAATGAGTATCCACTTACCAAATATTTAATTGATAAATAAATGGTAATTGGGAGGACTATATGTATTAGTAAAAAATAGACTTCACACGTGTAATACCTCTGATGACAAAGCAATCTGCGTGGAGCAATGGAAACATGACAACTGGGTAAGAATTTAGAAAGATGTATGAGACAAAGAGGTACGAAATAATACACACAAGAGACAATTAGAAGCGGGAGCTCAAGTCTAATTGGGGAGTTGAAGAGACACGGTTATAATGAACCAAGGCAGAATAAATGGCAGATTCAAAGATCTTCAATCAATGAGCCAAACGTTACAGAATCTTCACGCAACAAATACGATCACCTATTGTAACGTTACATTAATGGTATTATTAATCATTAATGCTTAATCATAAAGTAGAATAGACGTTATATTAAGAAATTCCCTATAAAAGGGAGTAAAATCTCACTTGTATGGACACATTCGAACCACAGCTGAAATATATTTATTTTTTTGTGCTATCATTGCTTTCTTACTTTGCAAGCCTTCTTTTTATTATACTTTTTAGTTAATTTTCCTGGTTATCAGAAGCCCGAGTATTTCTTAAAATAGCTTTGACTAAAAACTCCGATAATTTGGTTAAACATCTCCTTTTTTCTTTTCTCTTCCATCATTCTTCCTTCCTTGCTTTCCTCTTCTTTTTCTTGCCTTCCTGAATCGAGGGTCTATTGGAAACAACCTCTCTACCTGCATTAGGTAGGGGTAAGGTCTGCGTACAGACTACCTTCCCCATACCCCACCTGTTGGGATCTAACTGGGTTTGTTGTTGTTGTTGTTGTTTTTATTTTTATTTTGTAGTATGCTTTTAATTTCTTTTATTTTTTCAACTTTCTATCGAAACATTTAAAATATTGTTTAGTTGTTTAAGCATATTAATTGAAAAATATAATTTTTATTAATATTATATAATTTATCAATGACTAAATTCCCCTTATATTAGTGATCCACTCCAAGAACAAATACAGAAGCAGCTGGATGGATTGATCACCATAGAAGAGGTTTTATGAGTTGATTTTATAATGCTTCTGATATACGCGTTTTTAACTAACTTGGACCTGCATCTGATATTAGGCGATCAATTCAAATCAGCTTTTCATATTGGGGGCAAAAACATCATGACACAATTATGCCATATTTGAGGCAGATCAATATGACAAGTAACCATTTTCCTTAATGGTTGAGCATTTTGTTTTAAACTGATGATCCATCATGTGATAAGCAATTGAGTAAAATTATCTTATGATTGATTTATTTATGGGTTGAAAGAAGTTGAATAATCAGATTGAATTTTATCAAGATGTTTAAATTTTTAATTTTTATTGAATAAGTTTGGCCAACCTAGAGTACATTTTGACGATCTTACGACAACATTGTTTACTTTGTGAATTGCAACTTGCAAGGATAAAAATTTATCTGAATGAGGTAACTAAGAGTGTTGACTTAAAATTCTGCCATTTTCCCCGTCCCGCCCCATTAGCTATTTTTTCAAAATGGGTTTTGACCCGTCCCGCCCTGTCTTATTAAGACTTTGCCCTGCCTTGCCCCATTAAGGTTTTGTCTTGTCCTGCCCTATTTGTCATTCCTACTTACAATTAATATCCCTGTCCTCCAATTATTGTGTCTTAATTAATTGATTATTTTATATTTTGCGTAGTAATATAATTAGTTACGAACAACAATCTAAAAATTGCTTAAATAAATATTTTGACAATAACAAATGTCTTTAGTAATGATACTTGATAAGTTGATGTTATATATACAATATGTTTGCTCAGAAGGGTGTTTAAAATGCATAAAAGATATCTCAATTATCTCCTTTTAACTGCTAAAAAGAAGTTGAGATATTGTTGAACTAGTACTTATATATCATAGCTTCTTTTGTGTAGAAAGACAATTTCATATTCCTAAGCTTCACTTAATTTGTTTCTCGTCAAATCCTGAAAAGATATATAACAAAAATTAAAAAAGATGAAACAGAAAAGTTGCTATGTAATGTTAAAGTCAAAAAAAGAAAAGGAAAGATGAAAGAAGAAGTACGTACTGGACATATTCAATGTTGATTTTGGCATTTTGAGAATGGGAGATTTCAGCAAAGGCATCACTGGACAAAACAATAGTAGAAGGACATGGCCTTTTGGTGCAATAGTCCACTACTCTTACGTCAATAGTTCCTTCTTTGCATGGCCTATTGTTTCCACTCAAGCATCTCAGCCTGTAACGGCGGCCACAGGCGGCTCCGTTGTCCCACAGCCCTTCGCTCACCGCCACGAACAGATTCCCCGACGGGAACTGATCCGCCCGATTGCCGCCGCATTTGGTAGCTGCGCCGTTTAAAAATGGAATAACAAAAAAAAAAATGCTTAATTAGTGTTATGATCAAATCATTCCCATGCATAATAAGGGAGGGAAAAAGAAAAAAATTAAAAAGAAGGATTGATTACTCACGGGTATAAGGGGGATTATAAGAAGTAGCAGTGCCAATATCTCCGAGGACTTCATTAATCCAAAATAAACTTAGGAAAATAGCACATAGTATGACAAATCGACCCATGTTGATTTAGTTGTCGATAGAGTACAAAAACAACATATATATGAAGTGTTTAATGTGTCTTGTTTGGTCTACTGCAAACTATTTATAGTTGATTGATGAGAACAAAAGAGTCAAAGACTATATATATATTCTCTTATCTTTTCAAGAAAGTGGTACACTAGTTAAGTTGTTTCTTAAAATACATAATTGTAGTAGTAAACTCTATCACGTTTCTTAATTTAAGGAAATAAATATGACGATTCTCTCTCTCTGGGAGTAATTTTTTTAATAGGTGAGCACAGCAGTCGCTCAATAGGAAGACGTTTTTGTGATGTCGTCTCATGCACAATTAGTGCACTCTATAAGAACACGTGTTAAATGTAGCAAGACGGACACTTTGTATGTGTCACCAATGACGGAAGTAGTTCTGTCGAATCCAGTAACTTAAATTCAAACAATATATTTATCTTATAAAATTTATTGAATATGTACAAATGATTAATTTAGAACCCAATAACTTTAGACGATTAGAATCCTCTGTGCGATTGAAATCGGGGCCACCTGATTTTACTATTCGATCAAGACTGGAAAGTTGCATCGAAGGTCAGCTTCGACTAAATCATGGAGCTGAGGCAATGAGTTCGAGATCGAAGTCTCTGTCGAGATCGATGTTATATCAATCGAGGCCAAGGGAGACAGACTCCGAGTAACGTCGGTGATAGCTTAATAACGAAAGAGCGAAATATCCGTGACTGCTCGAGGATAATGGCATAAATCTCGGAACGGATCAAATCAAAAGCGGTTAATTAGCTAATTATATGATTTTCTTATGTAATTAGAGTTATACCATAATTAAAATTCAATTACTATATAAAGAGGAATTCTAATCATTTGTAGGATCATCATTCACAGAGATTAAAGCAACACAACTCTCTTTCTTAGTTGTGTTATTATTCATCAACTTATTCCATCTTTTACCCTTTTATGCACTTATCAGTTCGAGGGTATCTTGACTCGAGGCTGAAGCTCTATTTGAATGCTGGTTTGATTTATTTGTTATTTAATTCTGTCAGTTACTTTCATATTTATCAATTGACATTGAGCGAAATCACATATCCTTAAAACCACAATATAAGTTTAATTGTTATCCAAATTTTAGGGTAAAGAGTTTGGCGCCCACCGTGGGGCTAAGGATAATAGTGATTGTTCAATACTGATTCTGATAACACACACTACTTTACGCTTATTCTTGTCACTATTTTTATTTTCAGGATAAAATATCAACTCACAAACAGCACCCACACATGGTGATAATGACCTCAGATTTTACAAGGAAAACAACAATGTAGTTGCTCCAGGGGTCGGGGTGCCTCGTGATGATCTCGAGGGAGCACCTATTGCGAACCCAGTCGACGTCAGTTCGCATATCGTCTTAAATGCAAATTTGGGCGCAGATCCCGAAGAGAGCGTACACAGAGAAGGCCGATCTGGTGGTCGAGGTACGCAGGGCAGAGGAGATGGAAGAGTCAGCTTCCAAGTGATATTCGATATGCTACAGGCTCAACAGGCCTCTATTGCACAACTACAAAATCAATATCGAACGCCGAGTGGGGTCGAACCGGAAGTCCCCTACCAAATCGAGCTAGTGCCAGTGCCAGAAAGATCGAATGCAGTGAATCGGGGACTGTCCCCTCAGTAATGAAGATGCTCGAGGAGCTCACCAAACGAATTGAATCAGGAGAGAAAAAAATTTAAGGCAAATGACAAGAAAGTAGAAATGTACAACTCCGGGGGTTGACTAATGACCAGATACATGGGGCAGTGCCAATTTTGAAAGGAATGGATTTAAAGAAGTTTGTACAGAATCTGTTTCCTCCAAGTGCGGCTCCGAAGCCCATTCCAAAGAAATTCCGTATGCCTAGAATCCCTAAGTACAATGAGGCCACCGATCCCAACGAGCATGTCACCTCCTATACATGCGCCATCAAAGGAAATGATTTGGAAGATGATGCGATCGAATTTGTTCTACTGAAGAAATTTGGAGAAACTCTATCGAAGGGAGCAATGATTTGGTACCATAATCTACCGCCAAATTCCATCGACTCATTCGCCATGCTTGCGGATTCTTTCGTAAAGGCACATGCCGGGGAAATAAAGGTTGCGACAAGGAAACCAGACCTTTTCAAAGTAAACAGAAGGATAATGAAATGCTTAGGGAGTTTGTGTCTCGGTTCCAAATGGAATTCATGGAGTTACCACCGGTCACAGATGATTGGGTTGTTCAAGCCTTTACTTAGGGGTTGAATGAACGAAGTTCAATAGCATCACATCAACTAAAGAAGAACTTGATTGAATATCTTGTGGTAACCTAGGACGATGTACATAATCGATACCAGTCAATGATCAAAGTCGAGGATTATCAACTAGGAACTCCTTCCGGTTCTGTATATCCGAACAGGCCCGTAGCAGAAACTAGAAAGGAATCGATAGGGAACCTCGGTCGAACAGAGACCAATATCAGCCGTATAAACCAAATCGCAGGAACGGTAGCCTCAGATGCAATTCCATCCGAAATGATCGAAAGAGCGATAGAGGACAGAGTTCTCGGGGACTCATGAGCAAAAGTGGTTTTGACAAGCATGCTGATCCCACAGAGGCACCACGAATATCAGAGTATAACTTCAATATCGACGCATCAGGTATTGTGTAAGAAATTGGGAGAATCAAAGATACTAAGTGGCCCAGAACCATTCAAATTGATCCTTCCCAAAGAAATCCCAATCTAATGTGCAAGTATCACGGCACGCATGGCCACATAATCGAATATTGTAGACAATTGAGGGATGAGGTAGCCCGTCAACTCAACGAGGGCCACCTTCTAGAGTTCTTAAGCGATCGAGCCAAAAACCATTTTAGAGAAAGGGACACCAACATGCAAAATGAACAAGAAGAGCCACAACATGTGATCCATATGATCATCGGTGGGCCGATATTCCCCAAGGGCCCGTGTTCAAGCGCACTAAAGTATCAATTACTAGGGAAAAACGGACCCGAGATTATGTGCCAGAAGGCATCGTATCATTCAACAATGAGGAAGTAGAAGGAATCTCTCAACCCCACAATGATGCTCTGGTAGTTTCTATCTTTATGAATAAAATTCAAGTTAAGCGCATTTTAATTGATCCACTTAGCTCGACAAATATCATCCGACCCAGGGTTGTGGAGCAGCTCGGCCTACAAGATCAAATCATATCCGCATCTCGGGTCCTAAATGGTTTCAACAGGCCAGAAAAACAACTAAAGGAGAACTCATTTTACCGGTGAATGTGGCTGAAACTATTCAAGAAACCAAGTTCCACATAATCGAGGGCGATATGAGGTACAACGCCCTGCTCGGAAGGCCCTGGATTCACATTATGAGGGTAGTCCCTTCGACTCTTTACCAAATGATGAAATTCCCATTACTAGACGGGCTGAAAATGGTATATGGGGAATAACATGCTGCAAAAGAAATGTTCGCGGTTGATGAGGTAATACCGATATCGGCGCTTTCGTCGAAGGGATCAGAGTTTAAAGGAAAACATGAGGCCAAATAGCAACCACAACCACCAGCCTCGACTTAGTTAGAAAAGCAGGGAGCGGAAGAGGACGCCGATTACTAGATCCCTCGATCCTTCATTATTCCCAAAAATTCCGACGCAACCAAATCAACAGTCAAAGAACTGGAACATGTTATATTGATCGAATACCTACCCCGATCGAAAGGTATACCTAGGTATGGGGTTAACCCCGAACTCAGGAAAAAACTCATAAAATTTCTTATTGATAATATGGGATGTTTTGCTTATCCCCACTTAGATATGACAGGGATCCCACCGGAGATCACAACACATCGATTGAGCCTGGACCCGAAGTTCAGACCGGTGAAACAAAAGAGAAGGCCCCAGTCCGAGGTAAAACACGTATTCATCAAGGACGAGGTAACTAAGCTTCTCAAACTAGGATCCATTCGGGAAGTAAAATATCCTGAATGGTTAGAAAATGTAGGGGTAGTCCTTAAGAAGGGGAACAAACTTAGGATGTGCAGATATTATAAAGATTTAAACAAAGCATGTCCCAAAGACTCTTTTCCTCTGCCGAATATCGATCGCATGATCGATGCCACAGTCGTCCATGAGATCCTTAGTTTTCTCGACGCATACTCCGGGTACAATCAAATTCAAATGAACCCATAGGATCAGGAAAAGACTTCATTCATCACTAAATATGGCATATATTGTTATAACGTAATGCCGTTTGGGATAAAAAATATCGATGCTACCTACCAACGCTTAGTGAACAAAATGTTCAAAGAACAAATAGGTAAATCGATAGAGGTATATATTGATGATATGTTAGTTAAGTCCCTGCGCAGAGGACCATTTGACACATTTTTAGGAAACCTTCAACATATTGAGAAAATATAACATGAAGATCAACCCTGAGAAATGTGCTTTCGAGTTCGGTTCGGGTAAGTTCCTCGGCTTTATCGTGTCGAATCGGAGGATCGAGATCAACCCCGATAACATAAAGATAATCGAAGACATCACAGTCATGGACAATGTTAAGGCCGTGCAAAGATTGATAAGGCAGATAGGGTTCATTTATCTCGAGGTCATCAGATCGAAGTCATAGGTTCTTCTCACTACTCAAAAAGAAGATCAATTTAGCTTGGACCCCGGAATGCCAACAAGCGTTAGAAGAGTTAAAACAGTACCTCTCGAGTTCACGATTGCTTTGTACTCTAAAAGCGGATGAACAACTCTACTTATACTTAGCAGTCTCGGAAGTCGCGGTAAGTGGTGTCCTAATTCGAGAAGAGCAAGGTATGCAATTTCTCGTTTATTATGTGAGTCGAACTTTAGGCGAGGCTGAAACCCGGTACCCACACTTAGAAAAATTGGCGCTTTCTTTAATAAGCGCCTTTAGGAAACTAAAACCGTATTTTCAGTGTCACCCAATATGTGTGGTAACCACTTATCCTCTTCGTAGTGTTTTGCATAAGCTCGAGCTATCGGGCCGAATGGCCAAATGGGCTGTCGAACTCAGTGGGTATGATATCAAGTATCAACCCCGAACGACCATCAAGTCACAAATATTAGCAGACTTCATGACCGACTTCACACCAGCCCTCGTACCCGAGGTCTAAAAGGAGCTTTTGTTAAAACCGGGTACATCATAGGGGATGTGGACCCTTTTTACAGATGGAGCTTCGAATGTGAAAGGGACCAAGCTAGGCATCGTTTTGAAGCCTTCCACGGGAAATACAATTAGGCAATCTATCCAAACTTCTAATTTTACTAACGATGAGGCCGAGTACGAGGCCATTATTACAGATCTCGAACTAGCTAAAAGCTTGGGAGCGGAGGTCATAGAGGCGAAATGTGACTCCCTACTGGTGGTAAACCAAGTCAATAGAACCTTCAAGGTTCGAGAGGATCGAATGCAGAGGTACTTGGATAAATTGCAGGTAACATTGCATCAATTTAAAGAATGGACCTTACAACATGTACCTCGAGAACAAAACAGCAAGGCCGATGTCCTTGCAAATTTGGGGTCATAGATCGAAGATGACGAAATCTGCTCGAGGACCGTCGTAAAACTTTCGATGTCAGTAATCGAGGAGGACATGCCGAAATAAACTCCACAAGACTAACTTGGGATTGGAGAAATAAATATATCGAGTATCTAATAAATGGGAAGCTCCCATTGGACCCTAAGGAATCAAAGACTCTATGAAAAAAAGTTGCTCGATTCACATTGACTAAAGACGAAACATTATACAGGAGGATGTTCGATGGATCATTGGCAGTATTCTTGAGACTAGGAGACACCGATTACGTCCTACGAGAAGTTCACGAGGGTACTTGTCGGAACTATTCTACTTCCGAATCACTAATTCACAAAGTCATCAGAGCGGGATACTATTGGGCCAATATGGAGAAAGATACTAAAGAATTTGTTCGAAAATGCGATAAGTGCCAAATGTATGCACTGATGATCACCAACCCGGAGAGAAACTTCATCCAGTCCTATCCCCATGGCCATTCATGAAATGGGGAATGGACATCGACGACCCTCTGCCATCGGCCCCAAGTAAAGCTAAATTCATTTTATTTATGACTGACTATTTCTCTAAGTGGGTTGAAACACAAACCTTCGAGAAAGTCAGAGAAAAAGAAGCTATAGACTTCATCTAGAATCACATCATATGCCGATTCGGGATACCTGCCAAAATCATATGCGACAATGGAAAATAATTCATCGGCAGTAAAGTAACAAAGTTTCTCGAAGATCACAAAATAAAAAGGATCTTATCGACACCGTATCATCCTAGTGGGAACAGACAGGACGAATCGACAAACAAGACCATCATTCAGAATCTAAAGACAAGATTGAACGACGCCAAGGGAAAATGGAGAGAAATTTTACCTGAAGTCCTTTGGGCATATCGAACAACGTCAAAATCCAGTATGGGGGCAACACCGTTCTCCTTAGTATATGACGCCGAAGCCCTGATCCCGGTCAAAGTCGGGGAACCCAGCTCTAGGTTTTGGTACGCAGCGGAAGATTCAAAATAACGAGGCTATGAATGCGAGCCTTGAGCTACTAGATGAAAAATGGGAAGTCTCCCTCATCCGAATGGCCTCACAAAAACAACGCATCGAAAGGTACTATAATCAAAGGTCCAACCTTCGCTACTTTAGAATTGGGGACTTAGTTCTGAGAAAAGTCACCCTCAATACTCGAGATCCAAACGAAAGAAAACTGGGCCTAAATTGGGAAGGACCGTATCAGGTCCTCGACATCCTCGGAAAGCGATCCTACAAGCTTGGCACGATGAACGACGAACAACTACCAAATAATTGGAACATATCACTCCTGTGATGACCCAAAAGGTCATCTTATGTAATTTAATATATACCTGTGTTTCGAGGCTCCGAGAGCCTCCGTTAGTCTCACATCGATATGCGTGCACAGCCCGGACGTGTAGTCGGGAAGCAATTATGTGAAAATCTGATAAAAAAATGAGTTTTGATAATTAATAAATGAATATAGTTGACTTTGGTCAACATTTCTGATAAACAGACCCGGACCCGTGATTCGACGGTCCCGGAGGGTCCGTAGGAAAATATGGGACTTGGGCATATGCTCGGAATCGAATTCCGAGGTCCCAAGCCCGAGAAATGAATTTTTAAAGAAAATTATTTTCTGAAAATAATAAAGGATTTTGAAAATGAATAATTATGTGAAAACCGTGTTACCGGGTCCGTATTGTGGTTCCGGAGCCCGGAACAGGTTTATTATATATTATTTGTCTTATCTGTAAAGTTTGGTGTAAAGCGGGCGTGAATTGAGTGGTTTCGGATAAAAATGAGACTTTGAGATTTTAAAGAACTTGAAATGTGGCTTGGAAAGTGGTGTTATGTTCCCGAGGTCCGAATGAGATTCCGAGACCGGGAATAGTTCCGTGGTGTCATTTATAACTTATCTGTAAAGTTTGAAGTCGTTCCGAGCAGTTTAGGCCGGTTCGGCGTATTGAAGTGAATTCTAGAATCTTAAAGTTCTTAAGTTTGATTAATTGGATTTAGAGGTTTAATTCGATGTTTTTGTTGATATTCTTATGATTTAAAAGCTTGAACAAGTTCGTATGATGTTTCGGGAGTCGTGTGTGTTTTTGGTTTTGAGCCCCGAGGGCTCGGGTGAGTTTCAGATGGCTAACGGGATGGTTTCAAGTTAGAAAATCTGGTGTAATTGCATTTTTGCTGGTGTCTGGTGTTTCCTTCACTGCGATCGCAGCTATTGATTCGCGATCGCATAGGCTTAATTGGGGGAAACAAATTGTTGTTCTCTGCGATCGCACGTTTACCTCCGCGATCGCAGACTTATGCCCAGATGCTCTCCGCGATCGCATCCCGCTTTCCGCGATCGCATAGCGTGTCAGTGGAGTCAGGTGGGGGCTGGGTAGTATCTCTCTGCGATCGCATAGTTTCGTCTGCGATCGCAGACGCCTGGTCCGTTCCCTTCCGCGATCGCATTCCCCCTTCTGCGATCGCATAGTAGCACAACTTCAAGCTCTGCGACCGCATCCCCTTTTCCGCGATTCGCAGAGGACAAAATCGCCCAGTTATTTTAAGTCCTAAAAACAGAATACTCCATACGGGACCTCACC
>MDKH01066819.1:0-20808 GCA_005239495.1 Nicotiana undulata
TCCAATAAAACTCTTCCCTCCTCGTCTTTTATACATCTTACTAGGTCCAGATCCCGGGCCTTCCGCTCCCTCACCTTTGCTAGCCTATAAAATTTCTTGTCCCCGCCTTTAACCCCAATTTCTTCGTATAAACGACTAAGCGCCGCGACCTTAGCTGCAGAAATCGCCAACCCCGCCTCTCTCCTAGCCTTCTTGTACCCCTCTTTATTGGCACTCTTCTGCCCCTCGTCTATACTCTCTACTAACTTCAAATACGCCGCTTTCTTTTCGTCCACTTTTCCTTGCACCTCTTCGTTCCACCACCAGTCCCCTTTATGGCCTCTAGGAAAACCCTTTGAGTCCCCTAACACCTCTCTCGCCGCCTCTCTAATACAATTTGTTGTCATTGACCACATACAGCTCGCGTCCCCGCTACTCCTCCAGGCCCCCACAACCATCAACTTCTCCCCCAACTTCTGGGCCCTATCCTTAGTCAATGCACCCCACCTGACCCTAGGAATACCAGACATAACCCTCCTCTTCCTCGTCCACCTGATCTCTAAGTCCATTATCAAAAGCATATGCTGGGTCGTTAGGTTCTCAATCGGGATGACCTTGCAATCCGTGCATAGACCTCTATCACATTTCCGGAGAAGCAACTAGTCAATATGGGTCTTGGCCACCGTACTCCGAAAAGTTATCAGCTGCTCTACCTTCTTCGGGAAATACGAGTTAGCAATCACTAGCTCAAAAGTTTTAGCGTACTCCAGCAGGGAAGTACCTCCTCCGTTTCTATATCCAAAACCGAAGCCACCATGCACACTGTCATATCCCCCAGGCGACCTCCCTATTTGGCCGTTAAAATCACCCCCTATAATAAGCTTCTCGGTGGGCGGTATACCCCGCACCAACCCATCCAAATCCTCCCAGAAATTTCTTTTAATCTCCTCGTCCCGACCCACCTGAGGCGCGTATGCACTAACTACGTTCGGAGTATACCTACCCACGACTATCTTAATGGCCATCAACTTGTCATTCACCCTCTTAACCTCAACCACTAGCTCCCTTGGGTCCTTATCAACTAAAATGCCTACCCTGTTCTTCCCTCTCACCCTCCCTGAATACAACAACTTAAACCCATCAGCCTCCCGAGCCCTGTTCCGCACCCATCTAGTCTCATGGACACAAGAAACATAGCTGTACTACTAACCTTAAAAGGAAACAAGCTTCACTTCACAACTGCAACAATACTTTATGGTTATATACTCCTACCACTAGGGGTGTTCAAACCGAACCGGAATACCGCACCAAACCGAAAAATCAAACCACACTGATTAAAAAATTTGACTAGGTTTGGTATTGAGTAAAAAAAACCCGAGCCAAACTGACAGATATATATATATATATATATATATTTAAGATTTTATATTGAATTTTCTTTAAAAAATATTGAAATATTTGGAATCCTCTCATGTGTTAACCTTGAAAGCGTACATTAACGAAAATTATTGTTAGACGACTAAGAAATAACTATCATGTATTACTAAAGAAATTCTCCCATTACAATATTTTAATAGATCATATGTTTGTCAATTTTTTCAATATTTACTAAATATATATTCACTTGTCAAAACTTTATTTATAACTTTAATAAAGTAAGATTGGAATAATATTCATGTAACAAAAAAAAAAACGTAAACCCGAAAAACCCGACAAAATTGAACCAATCCAAACCGATATAGTTGGTTTGGTTTGGTTTTGATAAAAACCGAACCAACCCGATTCATGTACATCCCTACCTACCACGTTAAACCTCATATTTAACTTAATCCAACTAAACTTTTAGACATCATTATTAACCATTAACAATCAAATTTTCATTAAAACGCTTCGGCGCTAATAATAGTAATATTTATTACTTCCTTTTTTGACATTAGCAAAGAGGGGATAACACAAACTAAAACGGGCAATGTAACGATAATCACAGACAAGACAAGTACTATAGATACTAAAGTTGGCATGATAGGCATGCAGAGTTATAGCAAAAGAAAAATAAATCATCCAGTCGACTGGTTATCCCGTCCAAAACAACAAAACACAAAAAAAAAAAATTGCTTGAGATTTCCACAACTAGCGACGCAAGTATAGATAAGAGTATTGCAGATCGCCTCCTTTAGACGGTCAAAGCTGGCATTGGCTGAAACGGTGACCCCATCAATCTTGTCTTGCACTTCCTTGAAAGCTTTGACTGTGTTTTCTCCAAGTTTAAGAATTTTGACCCTTATCTATGAAACATCTGACCCTGTTTCCTTTGAGATTGTGTGGATGTCACCAACAGTGGACTGAGTGGCAACAAGAAGATCCTGGATGTTGGTCAGTTCTTTGTCAATGTCAGTCTGTTTCTCGGCGAGATCAGGATCACTTACACTATGATGGGAGACTGAGGCTTTGATCTTGGAATTAGGTTGAATATTTTTGACTTCACCATCGTGTTTCTTCACCCAAGATCCCTTTACACACACATAACCCATACTCACAAACGCTCTAGAATTGTTGGATTTTGAAACAGAGACAAAGGGGGTATTCTGATATAGAGATTGTGTCGGCGTCTAAGGTGTGAGTGATAGACATACCACATGACAAACTGGTGGGATCATCAGAACTTTCTATCATGAAATTTATGTCTCAGGAGGATAACTTAATCTTGAGTTTGATCACAAGACAGTAGACAAGAAAGGTATCTCGTTGAGAGAAGGTGGAGAATGATCCAGTGCGAGGAAGAAGAGTGGTTGCAACAATGTGGGCTAAAACTCAGGTTTCAAAGCTAACATCATTGGGACCTAACTGGTTAGGGAGGGAATCGAATGGACAATCAGCAATACAACATTTTTCTTGATCAAAAGAAATTTCAAAATCATCGGGCCAAGTATTTTTAAAAAGCATTGGAAAACCAGAGCACTTATACATGAAAATTGAATCGAACATGGCACAATCAAGAACAATGCATTTACCTAGAACTAAGGATTCTAACTTATCAGGCTTGCTAGAGCGAGGATTTGCATAAATTATTCTCACTAAGGGTTCATCGACTTTAGGAGGGGGGACAAAGAGGAATTTTGACCATCCTTGAAAAGAGAAAAGATCCTTCACCTTACAATTGAGGGCTTCCATGACGTCAAGGTCACTACTCTTCCATGAGCAATGAGATTTTTGTTTAGGGAAACAAAGAAATCCCTATTTGGGGTATCCCAGAAATTGAGGTCTGACTCTAGAGAGCTTGAAAGGTCTAGTTTGGATTTCTTAGAGGTAAGAGATTCATGGGGGTCTTCCATGGTTCTTTTTATGGCCTTTTCTCCTAAGTGAGAGTAATCTGATAATTCTACCTGGGAATAGGCAAATCTTTCAGAGTGGCCAGACCCTAGGTCTACGGGTTCCGGAGGCTGAGAAGAGGGTTTTCCTCTGGAATGAGTAATCTTTCTGGTGGAGGCAGAAGGAGTTTTGGGGTGTTTATCCATGGGAGAAACTGTTTGGAAGGAGTTTGAAGGGATCCTGAAGAGGATTTCTGAGTGATGGGAACGATGGAGACAGAGAAGAGGGGTTCAGAGATTAAAAAGGCGAAGTTTTGACGGTTGAGTACAAGAAAGGAAAGGGTGTCAGTGAAGGGTCATGATGATTGGTTTTCCTTTCTTGAAAGTTGCGATTGATGGAAAAAGAGAGGGAAAATGGAGGCGCTATATTAATGAGTACAAAGAAACAACCAAAATTTAAACATCAAGCATACAAGAATTTAAAAATATCAAATAGGTCCTATTTTTTATGATCAAAAGAAATATTACCTAGTAGATCTCTTAAGAGACAAAATCTATCCTCAAGTAAAAGATTAGTGAAAATATCGGCTAATTGACCAGTAGTGCCAACAAAAGACAATTCTATATCTCCTTTGAAAACATAATCTCTAATGAAATGATGTTTGATGTCTATATGCTTAGCTCTAGAGTGATGCACAGGGTTCTTTGAAAGACATATAACACTAGGGTTATCACAAAATATCGGAATAGGTTTTAAAAAATATCTCATAGTCACCCAGTTGATTAGACATCCATAATAGATGTGCACAACATTGTCCAATTGCAATGTATTTAGCCTCCGTAGTGAATAGTGTGCCAATAGCTTTATCACTGCTCCTGCCGAACTTCTGAATTAGCTCCTTTGCATATTTCGTCTAGCATATGAAAGTTCCTTCTTCAAATTGTTGGATTTAAAGTCCAAGGAAAAATGTGAGTTCTCCCATCATACTTATTTCAAATTCACTTTGCATAAGATTTGCAAATTCCATGCACAACAGACGGTTAGCACTACCAAAAATAATATCATCAACATAAACTTGAATAATAAGATTACCTTCTGATGATCATTTGGTGAATAGTGTAGTGTCTACTTTACCTCTTATAAATTCGTGATCAAGTAAAAATGAGCTAAGTCTTTCGTACCATGCTCGTGGAGTACAGTGCCTTGGTCAACTTATACACATGATAAGGAAACTTTGAGTCTTCAAATCCAGGAGGTTGTTTTAGATATACTTCCTCACTAAAGAAACAATTTAATAAAACACTCTTGACATCCATCTAAAGTCTTAATGTTTTGAAAGACGCGTATGCAAGAAGAATTCGTATTGACTCTAGTCGAGCTACTGGAGTAAAAGTTTCATCGTAGTCGACTTGTTCTTGTTGTGAATATCCTTGAGCTACTAATCTGTCTTTGTTTCTACCAAACTTTCCATCCTTCTTAAGCTTATTTCTGAAAACCCATTTTGTTCCAATTACAGTAGCGTCTGCAGGCTTAGGCAGTAGTTTCCACACTTGGTTTTTGTCAAATTGATCCAGTTATTCCTTCATTTCCTCTACCCAACTTGAGTCTTTAAGAGCTTCTTCTATCTTCTTTGGTTTAATATGGGATATTAATGCTATATTTTCCTTCTTCTTATGGGCTCCCCTGGTTTTCATTCCTTCACATGGGTCTCCTATGATGAACTTTTGAGGATATTCTGGTTCACTCCTCCATTCATTTGGACGCGTTACGCTCGTAGGAGTAGACGAATCTTTCTGTGACTCTGGTTGACTGTTGCTAATCTCATTAGTTGACTCTGTGACATCTTTTACTCTGTTAGTCGACTCTTGAGGATTGTTTGGCTGAGGTGTTTCTTGATTTTGATCTTCGTTACCTGTAATAATTCTTTTCTCGGTCGTAGTGTTATTTTCATCAAATATCACATGTACTGATTCTTCTACAGATAAAGTGCATTTATTATAGGCTCCAAAAGATCTACTGTTTATGGAATACCTAGAAAAATACCTTCATCACTTCTTGGATCACATTTTCCAAGATTGTCCTTACCATTGTTGTGGATGAAACACTTGCTTCCAAATGTGTGGAAATAACTTATGTTGGGTCGTTTACCTTTTCATAGTTCATATGGAGTTTTCTTCAATATGATCCTTATGAGACATCTGTTGAGAATGTGGCAAGATGTGCTTACTGCTTCTACGAAGGAGTGATTTTGCGATGAATACTCTAGTATCATTGTTCTCGCCATATCTTGCGGAGTTCTATTTTTTCGCTCTACTACCTCATTCTGTTAAGGTGATCTTGGGGCTGAGAAGTTATGAGTGTATCTTTGATCATTGCAGAAGTATTCAAATACTCTGCTTTCAAATTCTCCTCCATGATCCCTTTAAATGGTTGTTGATGTCTCCCAAACTCACACCACTAATTTAGGTTGTGAGGCGATCGAAGCAATTATAAAAACCGAACACGAGTCGGGGTCTAATCCACTGGGAGCTTGATTTGGGATTAGGTATATACCTAGTGTGAATGTACGACGTGCCCTAGATTAAACTTCCACATATTCTTTTGTTGTTTCTACTTCTACTTTTACGCTATTGATTGCAAGTGTAAAGCTAAGAGACAATGTTTTTTGGTTTTTGTTTTTTTTTCAAGTGATAAAAGATCTAGAGTTGCAACTTCCGCCTAGTTGGTTACCTAACAGATTTAGAGCTTTAGGGCATGTCTGGTTGATCAGGATACGATATAACAATCACGCAATTACTCACTCTATACCTCTCGGTAGTTCGAGTGATTTTGCCCAATTTGGCTTTCTCAAGTCCAAATACCTATTTCACGGAACAAGTGATAAATGCTCAAGTTGGGTCTTATTATCTCTAGATTTGACCCTTTAATTGGGGCTATCAATTTCTTGAGTTCACCCCAATTTCTTGTTAGCTAAGTTTTCCAAGACTTAGTCTCACTTTCTCGAGTAGAGACTAAGTCAATTTGGCATGAATCAATGTTTGCAACCATTAATTCTAGAATTCAAGCAAGAAAAAGGCTAAATATCATATACCCAATCATAAATAAGCCCTAAACCAATAACCCATTAAGTACGCATACTAGGGTTGGGTCACAACCCTAGCTAAGGGTTTAGCTAGTCATAGAAAATGAAGAACTTGAAGAAGAAACTAAGATAAAATTCATAATACTTGATTAAGGGAAGAAAATCTAATGTTTAAAAGCTAAACTAGTACAAAGTTACCCAATACAGTAAATAAAAACGGCTCTAAAATGTTCAGGTCCTCCCATCTTACAAAACTTAACCTTAAAATGACAAAAGATCTATTTATATCCAACTGAAAATATCTGACAAAATTACCCCTGCGGAGGTTGTGCGGCCGCATAATTCAGTGTGCGATCCGCACTTTGAGACTGACTGGTCAAGTGAGCATTCTGCGGTAGCATAAAATTGGGATGTGGCCGCACTTCTTCTAATTGTGCGGACCACACATTTCTGAGTGCGGTCGCACATTTGAACTTGGACTGGAGCTGGACTTCTGTTGGCGGACCACACAATTATGAGTGCGGCCGCACTTTGGCATCCTGCAGCCACACAATAATAGTGTGATCCGCACATATTCAAGCTCCAAAATGCATGTTCTATGAAGGAATTCCATTAGTGCATCTTCAGAGTTTGAGGTCGCACACAATATGTGCGGTCCGCACTGTTGCCCCTTTTGCCTTGTTTTTGTCCTTGTCCAGTTTTACTCCTTTTTGAGTTGATTTTCACTTCTTTGGCCCATCTCCCAATATTCCTGCAAGAAAACACATTTCATTAGTTCTCGGAATTCCTTTAAGCATTTTTGAGCTAAAACTCAAGTAAAAGAGAGCAAATAAGCAGTCAAAATCCCTACTTATCAACTCCCCCAAACTTAAGCTTTTGCTTGTCCCCAAGCAATTAAGGCAATTCCCACCTCCACTAGAAAAGAGCTATTTCAGTTGGCCTAAGTTGAGTCAAACATAAATCAATTGGGACCAACAATTACCCACACGCTCATGAATCATTAACAAGCCTATGATTTTAACGTTAAATCACAAATGGCTCTAATATGACGCTTCAGCATCAAGGGTTGACTTTGTTTATCAAGGAAGCTCGCACTTTCATGCAAGTCATTGTGGATCCTAAACTCCTCCTCCTATACTTTTTGGAAGCTCCTCTCACTCACAAATGAAGAACTCAATTCAATGACTCGAGAATGCTTCGTTCATCACTCTCTAAAGAATGTCACAACCCCGACTTTAAGTACCACATGCTTGCCCCTCATGTAGATCACAACTAATGTAAGCTTGCTCAGCTTGAAATCACGCAGGGCTTTTTCGGCATGTAATGAAGGCTTTTGGACTAAGGAGGGACATATCATAATGAAATTGGTTCATCTTTCCTTTAGCACTTCATATTCTCTTTTTGGATCTTACTTTTCCGGGTCTTTGAGTCTTTTTCTTTTCCCTTAGGGGGAGTATAGAGACTTGAAATAACTCTTTCTTGATCATGCTATTCATACCTTCCTTCTTTTCTTTCTCCATGCTTTGCACTTTTGCTTTCTTTTGCTTTCTTTTGCATCTTTTCAACCCTTTCACATTATTCACTTTCTTTTTGTGTTTTTCTTTTATTCTTCCTTTTGTTTCTCTGTCTTTCATCTTTTTCATTTCTTTTTCTTTTTGTTCCTTGATACCATTTTTAAACACCTCGTTTCTCCCCCAAACCTATGTTTTTTGTCATTCGTATCACATGAGTGCTAAAGAAAGTTCGGGTGCCAAGAGAGAGTCATAATAAAACGGGTAAAGGCTTGTAACGTGGTTTATGAATAAAAAAGATTTAGGCTCAAAAGGGTTTACTAAGGATGATATCATTGGTGGGCCATGGAAGGTTTCAAATTGGGTCAAGGAGCCTACAATCACTTCTCCAGACAAGCTAACTTAGAATTTCGTTTAGAAACACATTCGGGGCAAGTTCTAGACCATTCGCACGGGTACTTTGACTTCTAACAAAATACCTCACCTCTCACACAACCGTATTGTCAAAGATAATAGAGTCGAGGACCCACAACAACCGCATTCAAGATTGAAAATCGCTAATGGTTTAAACCACCCGATGATTGCCTAAGTCAAGACAAGAGTCACAAGGTCATTAACTAGAGCAGCTAAGTGTGTTGGTACCAAGTGAAGCATGCTTGACCCTTCTTTATTCATTAATATTACTTGTTTCTACCTAAACATAAAAAACTGACTCGATCCCTTAAGAAGGTTTTCACGCCATCCATCGTTGGGAAGAGTCACCCGGTACACACAAGACCCACATTTGGAAAGAACCGTGGAATTAAGAAAATCAAAGGCTTATTGTTTACTAAAACATAAAAAGAAGCTAACAAATAGAAAAGAAGCTAATAAAGTAACTAAGAAGCTATACTATTAAGAAAACAAAATGAAGAAGCTATGAAATAAACTACTGAAAGTAAGGCAAAAGAATATACAGACCGAGGGGAATATAGTATATACAATAGGGATGAATATATACATAACGAGGGAGAAAATAAAACTAAAAGTAAGAAAATAAGTATTGAAGTTATTACAGGCCAAAAAGTAATAAAATGTCATCAAAATATCATACAGTCATCCAAAATGAACCAAAATGGACCACCCCCAGAATAAGAACAAGCATTGTCCTCAATGCTTAGCAAAATCAAAACAAAAGAGGGTAGAGAGTAAATAAAACTCCCTATGTGGTCTCAGGGTTATTGGCAGCATCACCACCCTAGGTCTCCTCTATTTGTATCTCATCATCACTGGGCTGAAGGATAACATGGTTGGTCAGCATCTGAAGCATCTCCTCAACAGTGGGGGCAGTGAGATCTGGCTCGTTAGACTGGCCAACTGATGCCTCTGCTGATGGTGCTGCTGGGTCAGCTGTACTGATGAATCTGTCTCCATCAGTAGGTCAAAAGGCAAATCACCTGCTGCTGCTAACTTCGTCACCTCCTTTCTCAAACTCTCCACTACTTTCTTTGAAGCCTGGGAATTTCCTCATCTTCTTCACCTACTTGGTCAACTCCTCAATAGCACCCAGTGAGCTACTAGTGTGTCCATGGATAGTCTTCTGGTTGTCCAGAATCTTCTTCAATGTTTCCTCCACTGATGGAGGGACCTGTGGCACTATTGGAGTAGAGGACTGCGCTGCAACAGTACTGGATATGTCAGACAACTTAGAAGTGGTTGTCTGTATCTAGTTGTTGAGGCTCGCCAAATTCTGGGAGACTCACAACGCAGTGAGAGGATAAGGGGATGAGGCTGGCACTGGTACTGCAACTGATGGCCTGTAAGATAAAGGTGGTGGCATGGAGGCTGTCCTAGTGGAAGACCCGACTGCTGTGGAAGGCATGAGAGCTGTAGATGGCTCAGCAGTAGTCTCTGAACCCACCACTGATGGCTCGTCAGACTGACCAACGGTGGTAGTGACCTTACCCTTGAATTTTGGTTTTTCTTCACCCTGCAAGTGGTACCATGAGAAAGGATTCTTGGCATTTACTTTTGTGTCATATGGCCTTGGCTCCACCTTGGCATCATTGAAATACTCTGTGAGGGTGTTTGGATAGGGGTAGGACTTTTCACCTTTTCGGACCGCAATGTGATGTTGGTAGACATGATGGCACCCACATTGATCGGGTACCCTGCCATAATAGAGGCCACCAGAACTGCCCGGTGAAGTGGGAGGTTTCTCTCATTCAGACTAGGATCAATACGGCTACACACAAAGGTTGAGGGTGGCCTAGATGGTAGGAACTCCAACTGTAATTCATGGTGGTCGTGGTCCTCGAGTAGCCAAAATCTCAGATAGCCAAAGGCGAGCTGCTTTACCTAGAGCCAACTTCTCTAGGTACTGGACTGTGTCTACTTCTTCAAGTCCCACATAACTGTTCAAAGAGAAGGCGTCAGGCAGACTTTCAAATTTCTTACCTTTGTCACTTTTGTCCCCTTCTTGATGTCAGCCACATTGGCATAGAACTCCCTGACCAAGTGCTCATTGGCATCGATGACACCGTGGGTGAACAACTTCCACCCCTTGCGCTCCCGAAACTGTCTAAGGACATTTGTATTTTGAATATCCAAATCCTTCATTAAGAATTGTCGCTCAAGTGTGAGCGACCTCAGGGGCCATAATTCCCGGAATCTGTTGAAGGCTGTCAAGAGGACGAATCGATCCTCTCATATTTATTTATTCTTTGACCTATCAAGGCCACCCACATGAGTGTCTCCCCCTCTACCATCATCCGGGACATCATCATAATCGACATCCATAACCATTGGTGCCGGAAGAGTAGGTGAAGTGGAGGGCTCGGAACCCTGGCTTCCCGCATCGGAGCCCTTAGAAAAGCTAGATGTAGGTTCATTGCGCAATTGATACCGCCCAGTGGGTTGAGATGGTTGGGACTAGGCCTCAGGCTGGACCTCCATTGAATCACCGTCGGAGGCTTCCCTTGATGGGGAATAGGAACTGGATTCTGAGGTCTCTATGGCCCTTCCTCTCCCGGTGGTCGGCTTTTTAGCAATTAGTTTGGATTGCACTCCTAGTGGGTGAGTGCCTTTACCTGTTCCTCGGGAGGATTCACCTCTCCCTTTTGATGTATCGCTTTACCATGTGATTTAACCATTGTCTACAATGCAAGGTACATAGGTCAATTGAGTTCAAAAACAATTCAAACATTTGCAGAACAGTTGCAGCACCACACTCATCAAGGAGATAGTGCGGACCACACAATTCTAAGTGGGGTCGCAGACTGTCTAGTGCGGACCACATAATTGTGAGTGCGGCCTCACATCCTCAAGTGCAGACCGCACAATTTTGAGTGCGTTCACACAAGCAGTCTTGAGTTTCTAATCTCTGAAGTTTAAATGTGTGGCCACACACATTTTTATGCAGCCGCACAATTGTTCTGCGGATTGCAAAATTTTGAATGCGGTCCGCACTTTTCAAGCACAAAATTTTCCCTAATCAAGTGGTCTGCGGACCACACAAAAATATGTGTAGCCGCATAAGTTAAACATTTGCGGTAGTAGAGTTAGGGTTCATGCAAATTTTTACAACTTATACATGGTGTGCATAAATTTACATGATTAATGGTCTATCCAGTCCCTAATGAACATATATGAAGCAACCCACATGGTTTTTAAGCACATATTAAGCACATTTGACATTTTTAGGCCAAAAAATAACTAAACTAATCAACGAAAACCAATACCAAAATTAAGAAAAATGAACAAAAATCTAACATGGATTGAACATACCAGTAATGAATGATGCAGGTGAGAAACTAACCTGATGAACCGAGTGTGATTTGTGAACTATTTTGTGATGCACAATGTTTTATTAGGGCTTGGGAATTAAGAGAGCGTAAAGTCTGAATAGTGGTGAAAAACCCTATTTATACTTTGACTAAGTCGGTCAAAAAGTTACCTGTGTGCGACCGCATAATTTTGAGTGCGGTTCGCACTCTTTACCTGCATATGGACTGAGCTTCTGCGGTCCGCACAAAAGTGGGTGCGGCCGCATTTTGGCCAATTTCATGCAATTCAAAACTTCAGAGAGTTGATGTTTTTGGGTCTCCAGTTGTGCGGCTGCACAAAGAATTGTGCGGCCGCATTTTGGCCAATTTCATGCAATTCAAAACTTCAGAGAGTTGTTGTTTTTGGGTCTCCAGTTGTGCGGCTGCACAAAGAATTGTGCGGCCGCAGAGCCTTCCTTGCAGTTGCAATCATTTTTGTGCGGTCCGCATAATTTTAATACTTGGACAATTTGTTTCAATTACAGTCCCTGCAATGTACACTCATTCCTGCACTTCACTTCAAAACCAGTTAGATCAATACAAAATCTATTTAAAAAGGAAGAAAATGAAAAATAAAAAGAAACATGGGTTTCCTCCCAAGAAGCGCCTGATTTAATATCGCGACACGACGCAGGTTACCATCAATCACTTGAAATGAATCAACGCCACAACGTGACCATAATCAAACTTGCCAAGATAATATTTCACCCGGTGACCATTGACTCTAAACACTTCATCATTTTTATTCTTCAAGTATAATGCACCAAAGAGGGTGTCATATGCACAACCTCAAAAGGATCACTCCACTTGGACTTCAACTTGCCTGGAAACATCTGCAACCGATAATTGAATAATAGCACACGTTTACTTTTTTGAACTCCTTGTTCCTGATGTACTTATCATGGAGATACTTCATCTTGTCCTTGTATAAGGACAAACTTGAATATGCATGGAACCGGAATTCATCAAGCTCATTCAATTGTTCCACCCTTAAGTTGGCGGCGACATCCCATTCAAGATTAAGCTTCTTCAATGCCCACATAGCTTTATGCTCAAGTTCCACCGGTAGGTGACAAGATTTCCCGAACACTAACCGATACAGAAACATACCAATTGGTGTTTTGTAATCCATCTTATAAGCCCAAAGAGCATCATCAATTTTCTTCGACCAATATGTCTGGTTTGCATTTACGGTCTTTGACAAAATACTCTTGATATCCCGGTTGGAGACTTCAACTTGTCCACTTGCTTGAGGGTTATAGGGGGTAGACACTTTATGAGTGACACCATACTTTGTGAGTAAAGTATCAAAATCTTTGTTGCAAAAGTGCGATCTCCCATCACTAATAATGGCCCTTGGAGTACCAAACCTTGTGAAGATGTTCTTTTTCAAAATTCCACCACACTTCGAGCTTCATTGTTGGGCAAAGCCATGGCTTCAACCCATTTTGACACATAATCCACATCTACCAATATGTAAAGGTTCCCACAAGAGCTCATGAACGGACCCATAAAATCAATGCCCCACACATCAAAAATATCAATCTCCAAGATGGTGGTGAGGGGCATCTCATTTTTCTTAGAAATCCCACCGGCCCTTTGACATTCATCACAACGCTTGACAAGATCGCTAGCATTCTTGTAAAGAGTAGGCCAATAGAATCCACAACTCAACACTTTCGTAGTCGTTCTAGCTCCACCATGGTGACCACCATATGGCGAAGAGTGGCAAGCCTTAAGAATATCCATTTGTTCGTCCTCCGGTACACATCGTCGAATCACACCATCGGTACAAATCTGAAAGAGATAAGGCTCATCCCAATAATAGTCAAGGCAATCCCGTTTGAGCTTCTTCCTTTGGTTTGAAGAGAACTCATTCGGTACAATGTCACTCACAAGCGAACCATGGCATCCCGTTCATAAAAATGGTTATGAGTTTCTCGTCGGGAAATGAATCATTTATCTCAAGGACATCATGTGGCCTCCCCTCCTCCTCCAAACAAGACAAGTGGTCCGCCACTTGGTTTTCACTACCCTTGAGGTCTTGAATCTCTAGATCAAACTCTTGCAAAGGAAGCACCCACTGCATTACTCTTGCTTTAGAATCTTTCTTGCTTATCAAATATCAAAGCGCCGCATAGTCGGTGTGAACAATCACCTTTTTACCCATCAAGTACTGCGGAAATTCTCCATAGCAAAGACAATAGCAAGGAGTTCTTTTTCGATCACTGTGTAGTTGACCTGGGAATCATTCATGGTCTTGCTAACATAGTAGACAGGATAGAAGATTTTGTTGATACGTTGCCCCAATATCGCTCCAACCGCCAAATTACTTGCATCACACATGATCTCAAAAGGTAAGCTCCAATTCGGTGCGGTGATAATATGAGTAGTAGTCAACTTCAACTTGAGCAATTCGAATGCCTTCATACAATCTTTATTGAAATGGAACTTGGCATCGTTCTCCAAAAATTTGCACAAGGGGTTTACCACCTTAGAAAAGTCCTTGATGAATCAGCGATAAAACCCTGCATGACCCAAAAAACTCCTCACTCTCTTTACGGATGTAGGGGGAGGGAGTTTGGAGATCACCTCAATTTTGGCCTTGTCGAACTCAATACCATGCTTTGAAATTTTGTGGCCGAGTATTATGCCTTCCTCGACCATGAAGTGACACTTCTCCCAATTGAAGACCAAGTTTGTTTCTTCACATCTTGCCAATACCTTGTCCAAACTCAAGCACTCATCAAAATAATTCCCCCTCACAAAAAAATCATCCAAGAAGACCTCAAGATAATCCTCCACCATGTCGGTGAAGATGGACATCATACACTATTGAAAAGTCGTCGGTGCATTACATAACCCAAATGGCATCCCCGAGAATGCAAAAGTACCATAGGGGCAAGTAAAAGTAGTCTTCTCTTGGTCCTCAGGAGAAATTAGAATTTGATTGTAACCGGAGTATCCATCAAGGAAACAATAAAAAGCACGTCCGGCCAAACTATCAAACATTTGATCAAGAAATGGAAGCGGAAAATGATCTTTCAGAGTGACTTTGTTGAGCTTCCTATAGTCCATGCACACTCTCCACCCGGTGAACGTTCTTGTAGGGGTAAACTCATTCTTATCATTTGTTACCACAATCATGCCCCATTTCTTTGGGACACATTGCAGTGGAGAGGTCCACAAGCTATCGGAAATGGGGTAAACAACCCCGACATCCAACCATTTTATAATCTCCTTCTTCACCACCTCTTGAATTGCTTCATTTATTGCTTCATTTAATCTTCTTTGATATTCAATGGAGGGTTTGGTATCCTCATCCAAAATAATCCTGTGCATGCAAAAGGCGGGATTTATACCCCGAATATCCGCCAATGTCCATCATATAGCTTTCTTTCTCTTTTGGAGCACCGCCAAAGTAGAGTCTACCTGCACGTTAATCAAGCAAGAGGAAAGAATAACAGGTAAAGTAGAACATGGGCCAAGACACTCATACCTGAGATGTGCAGGCAAAGTCTTTAACTCCAAAGTGGGAGGCTCCTCGATTGAGCGATTTGTTGGAGTAGCCTTCCGGTTCTCAAGATCTAAGGACAATTTTCGGGGTTCATACGTATACGACCCCATTCCTTGTAGTGCATTTACACATTCCACGAAGCCTTCCTTCTCATCATCATCATTATTAAGCAACACAGCTTCCAAGGTATCATCAACATTCATCACAACACTAACATCATCAACAATCACTTCGGTCACTAAGTCCACAAATAAACAAACTTCATTGCTATTTGGTTGCCTCGTCGATTTGCACACATGGAAAGCCATCTTTTCATCACCCACCCGAAAGGTGAGCTCACCGGTTTCCACATTAACTAGATCCTTCCCCGTAGCAAGGAAAGGTCTATCCAAGATAATAGGCACCTCATAGTCAACCTCACAGTCAAGAATCACAATGTCGGCCAGAATAATGAACTTATCAACATGAACTAACACATCATCAATAATGCCCAATGGTCTCTTCATAGTCCGATCCGCCATTTGCAACCTCATAGATGTGGGTCTTGGTTTCCCAATTCCCAAAGTTTTTAACACAGAGTAGGGCATCAAGTTGATACTTACCCCAAAATCACATAGAGCTTTGGCAAAGTCGGCTCTCCCAATAGTGAAAGGGATTGTGAAAGTGCCTGGATCTTCCAGTTTTGGATCCATTGAGTGCACAATAGAACTCACTTGATATGTCATCTTGATAGTCTCACAATTTATTGATCTTTTCTTGGTCACCAAATCCTTCATGAACTTTGCATAACCAGACATTTGTTCCAACGCCTCACCAACGACACATTAATGTCTAAACTCTTCATCATGTCAATAAACTTCTTGAATTGGTTCTCACTATTTTGCTTTGCTAGCCTTTGAGGGTATGAAGGAGGAGGCCTTGGAATTGGTGCCTTGGCCTTTGGCACTTTGGTTCCGGTATGTCAATCATGTGCTCCCTAGACGGGTTAACTTCTTCTTGTGTCTCCCTCACATTCTCATCAATATCAATTCTCACTTCTTCATTAGCTTGAACCACATTGCTTGGCATTTCATCTTCTTGAATCACCACGTCATCATCCACAACTCTTCTTTGGTTTGAGGTAGTTGCCTCTCCATCTTTCCCACTCCGTGTGGTTACGGCCATGGCATGTCCCGTATTGTTCCCACCCTTCAGGTTCACCACTGTATCACTAGGTAGTGCCCCTTTAGGACGAGTGTTTAAAGCTTGCGGGATTTGTCGAAGTTGAACCTCCAAATTGCGAATTGAAGTGTTGTGGGAGGCTAATTGAGCATCGGAGTCGGCATTTTTATCCATCATTTGTTTGAACATATTTTCAATCCGTCCTATCACATTATTGGACGAGCTAGAACCATGGGATAGATAAGGAGGCGGGTTTCTTGGTTGTTGATACATCGGGGGCCTTTGAAAGCCCGACCCCCGACCCCCGATTCCCTTGAGTGTTATTATTCCAACCCCCCTTGGTTTTTTCCTCCAAAGTAACCTTGATTGTTTCCACCCCAATTTCTTTGGTTATTGCCTCCCCAATTGCCTTGGTTACCTTGATTATTCCAATTGCCTTGATTATTGTTATTCCCCCAATTACCTTGATTGTTGTTACCACCACTCCAATTGCCTTGGTGGCTTTGATTGTTCTAATTTCCTTGATTTCCTTGTGATATCCATTGTTGTTAATTTTGTCCTTGAGCATTATTTCTTTGGCCTTGATAATTGTTGACATATTTCACATCTTCTTCTTGCTCATTATAAGAATCACCTGGTCATACCCACTATCATCTTGCACAAATTGTTTCGGACGGTTTTGCACTGGTTGACCTTTTTGCCATCTCTGGTTCATCATCATATCAACTCCTTCCATCGCATTCACTTGCTTCGGCCCTTGAACTTGTTGAAGCTGAGCTTTGGCCAATTGATTCATTGTGGTTGTCAACCCAAAAATTGCTTGCCCATGATCATGTAGTTCCTTGTGTAGGTGAATGACATTTAGGTCACCTTGAGGAACATTAGCTCTACTTTTCCATGCCGATGAGGTATCCGCCATTTCATCCAATATTTCACATGCTTTGGCATATGGCGTGGTCATGAAGTTCCCACAAGCGAGTTGATTTACCACATATTGATTTGTTGTGTTGATCCCCCTGTAGAAGATTTATTGGATCATTGCCTCAGTCAGATCATTATTCGGGCACTCTTTAACCATGGTACGATATCTTTCCCAAATCTCGTGCAATGGATCATTAGGTTCTTGATTGAACGCAAGAATCTCATCCCGCAATGTAGCCATATGCCCCGGAGAGAAGAATTTGGTAATGAATATTTCCGCCAACTCATCCCATGTATGGATGGAATGATTGGGCAATCTCTCTAACCAGTCCAATGCCTTTCCGTGTAGAGAAAAGGGAAATAGCCTCAACCGCCGCGCATCCTCGGAAACATTGGTTTGTTTGCTCCCCCAACAGGTATACGAACCCTTTGAGATTCTTGTAAGAATTTTGACTTGGAGCCTCGATGAAGAATCCCCGTTGCTCAAGGAGTGTAAGCATCACATTGGTGATTTGGAAGTTTTCATCCCTATTTCGGGGCGGGACTATGGCGTTGGCATAACCTTCATTCGGGCTTTTTGCGGCTGCGTCAGTCACGAAGTGACACCTTCAATTATGACTTTTCATCATTATTTTTTCTCATGTTTTACGGTTGTCCTTAGGTATAAATATTTCCCTTATTTTCTTTAATTCCACGGAACACTTTCTAACTTGTCCCTTTTACTTGTAAAGAATTTCTTCTTGCCTTTGTAAACATGTCTTCTTCAAATCAACCCAAAAGAGTAATATACGTTGAGAGTTTAACACCTTCTTCTACTCGACTAGGAGTCGGAGGGGTGGTAAACTAAGGAGTCTAGGATCCACTCCTTCGATAGGCTTTTCTTCTTCTCAGATAGTCTCCCGTCCTTCTGCTAGGTCTTTAGTTTCTCCAAGAGCTAGGGATTCCAGGTCTTTGTCCAGAGGTAGAGATGAACACCTTCGTGAACCTCGAGTTGACGAAATCATTCCTGCTGAGTTTGTCTTTACTAGGGACAATCAGGTCCTCGTAGATCAGTATTCTTCCCTCGATAGTGTTGAGAGATATCCCACTCTTATTACTGAAGGTCAGATTTCCCTTGTTCGTAGGGAATGTTTTTTTTTGGAGGTCTGATTTCCCTGTCTATATTCCGAATAGAAATCAAAGAATAACGTCTTATAAGACGGGATATTCTTTTGTTTATGCGTACCCTTTTACTTTAGGGTTTAGACCTCCCATTGATCCAGTCATAATCGAATTATGTCGTTTCTTCAATATTTTCTTAGGACAAATTGGTCCGCTTATGTGGCGAGTTGTCGCGTGTCTTAGGAGTTTAGCTTCTTTAGCCTCGGTTCCTTTTACTTTTAACCATCGTATTCATCTTTATTCTCCTGCCTTATTTCAGCAAGGGGTTTTTACTCTGGCTGCTAGGAGTAAAAGAGTGTTGGTAACCCCTGGAGATGATAAAGACAGAGGTTGGTACCTCCGGTACGTCGCTGTTCCCACTGCTGGTTTATTGGGTGAAGAAAATCTTCCCTTCCTTGAGAAGTGGAATCGTGCACGTGAGTACATTTTAGCTCACATTTGTTATTTTTCTTCTTTTTGCTTGAAGTGTTTTACTAACACCGTATCTGTTTCTTCTTCGTTCAGCAATCATGGGTACTGTTGAGAATATCTCCGGTATCCGTGATTGGGTAGAAAAATTGTTGTCGGTTGCCCCCTTGGAAGAAAGGTCTTGGAAGTACTTCTCTGGGAAGTAAAGACCCACGGTAAGTGAAGCTTTTGTTTCGGCTTCTTTCCTTACTCGAGCCTCTTTTCCTTTTTTGCTTAACCTTTTTCCTTTTGATAGGGTTTTCTGCTCGTGGGGTGTCTGCTACGTCTATTCCGAAGATGTCTTTGGCTCAGGCTCAAGAGATTATTGCTGGTTCTTCTTCCTCGAAGAGGAAGGTTGTTGAGTCTCGATCTGTAGAAGAAAAAGAAGAAGAGGAGGGCACTTTGGTGCACAAGTCACAAAGAATGAGGGTGACTTTGCATTATTTATCCATTTAGACATAATAAAATAATCTAAAGTAAATTAAATCTATTGGGTTTTCGATGAATAATTTTCAGATATAAAATAATGAACAATTAAATTAAACGATCCACGAACTAATTTTTATAAATAACTCTAAAACTACCCTAAGGCCTGGTGTCACAATTCACGAACTACTAAACAATACTACAAATAATGGGCTGAAATAAATAATGTAACTATTCTGAATATAATAAGACATCGTTATGAAAATAGGAGAAGACTCTCGGGATCTACGAACGCCGGCAGATATACCTCGTGTCTCCAAATAAACGAATAGCCACTCTAAATATCTCTACTGCTGGTCGGTACCTGGATCTGCACAAAAGAGTGCAGAGTGTAGTATCAGTACAACCGACCCCATGTACTGAGTAAGTGTCGATCCTAACCTCGACGAAATAGTGACAGGGCTACAGTGGGGCCTTAACAACATATAACCTATGACGGTAATATATACAATAACGCAATAAAACAAATCTACACGAACAAGAAAAATATAACTGAGACAATAAATATAAAGCAAGAAGGAAATCTAAATAAATAATTAAGTACTGCCACAACAATAAAATAACTTAGCCGCCTTTTCCAGGCCTCAACTATTTCCAAGTTTCCAAACTTCAGCTTTAAATAAAAGTAGTGCCAAAATATGAAAAATAGTAATATAAAATAGTAGGTTTTCAAATCTTGGTTTTTCTTTGAAAATCAGTAAAAAAAAATATAAATGTCCTTCCTTATTTCTCCTTGTTGCGGCGTGCAACCCGATCCCACCAGACATATCATATTAATTTATTCACCCGTATCACAATAAATTATCCACCCTTATCACAGCCCCCTTGTCACAGCCCCCTTATCACCGCCTTTCAAGTCACAACCTTTCACAATATTTATGTCTCGACAAATTGTAAACAGAACAAGTTTCACTTTAAAATAATAGTAAAAGCAGAATATGAAATAATGACAATAAAACAATGAGTGTTCCAACCTTTATTTTATAAATAGTAAAACATGCATATTCTCCCTTATCATTGTCTTGTTGCGGCGTGCAACTCGATCCCACCTATTCACAATATCACAATCAATTATCCACCCTTATCACACCAGTTTTGTTTATTCATCAAAAACTTTCACAGTTCAGGCCAAGCCTTTCACAACACTTTTATTTCAACCAATTTCAAACAGAAAACAGTATAGCTCGTAAGCTTCAACCAATATCATTTCACAATAAAACCAACCAGAATATATGTAAACACCGTAACGCTGTCAAACCAGCTCAGTCTTTATGTACCATGATAAAATCAAGAGAACAACCAACACTTTTAATACACTTGCCACAACAAATTGGTGACAATCAATTGAAACCAAACAACCACGTAAATCTCAACAATCATAAAACAGTTAAACTACATTCCTCATCACTTCCTCAATATTATCAAAAATGA
>ML243626.1:10100-38916 GCA_005239495.1 Nicotiana undulata
GTTGAACCCGCTAGACAAGCCAATGTAAACTACACGTTAATATTTTTAAATCAATCCAACAGTAGTAAAATTTAATATCCTTCAAATCTTAACTGAAATAACGAACATACTTCATAACTTTCACAGCGGAAATATAACCATACTCTGAAAATGCGTAATGACATAGTAAAGATAACAGCATCGCATATCCCAAAAACGGGGTGTCACAGCCTCACGGACTATCTAAACTGAGTGCTAAATACAGAGTCTGAAAAGAAATATATAATTGTCTTGAAACTAGGAGAAAAAGTAAGACAATAAGGAATCCAAATGCAGGAGAGACACCAAGCCCCACGAACGCTAGCGGTATACCTTGAAGCTCTGGGTGGACTGAAGGTGACTCCCTCAATGCGGTCCACTGGGTCCGGATGCGGGATCTGCACAACATTAAGAAGTGCAGTGTAGCATCAGTACAACCGACCCCATGTACTGAGTAAGTGCCGAGCCTAACCTCGGCCGAAGTAGTGGCGAGGTTAGACTTGACAATAACGATAACATGTCCTATTCTATAGCAGGTAACAGGGATAATACAAGGCAAGAGATAAGTAGAAAAGTAAGGGATACAAGAGCAATAAGTGGAACAAGTGAATTGAAGCAGTCAAATTGACAGATAGAAGTAAGCAAGGGAGGAAATCTAACACAATAGCCAACGAAACAAGTATAAGTACCAGAAATGTAAACAATGGCACGGCATCACCCTTCGTGCTTTTACTCTCTTCCTCACAATGCAATGTAAAATGTATCATGGCACGACATTAACCTTCGTGCTTATAATCAATAAAAGTCATGGCACGACATTTACCTTCGTGCTTATAATCAATATGAATCATGGCACGGCATCACCCTTCGTGCTTTACACTCTTCCTCACTATGCAATGTAATCAAATATCATGGCACGACATCACCCTTCGTGCTTTACACTCTTCCTCACCAAACAATAATAGATATAATGGCAAGGAGTACAGCATAGTGGAAATTGACAGTTCAAAACACCCGACAAGGGGAAAAACATCAATTAATAACTCAACAAATGCCCGACAAGGGTCTCAGCTATAACCAATAACCACAATCGCATACTCTACGCTTGGATTATCATTCGTATCAACACTTCTCAAGCTCAACAGCCAATACTTTCAATCAAGAATAAATTACCAAGTAAAGACAATCTCATAATATGCTAAACATGGAAGAAATACTGCAATTTCTATCAAAATAGACTCACAGGCATGCTTGACACACATTGAATATGTACTCGTCACCTCACCTATGCAATGATCATGATAATCACTTAGCACATAGCAAATAATACCTATTCCCTCACCAAAGTTAGGCAAGACACTTACCTCGGTCCAAAGTATAGCAATCAACCCTCTAAGACCGTCTTTCCTTTATAATCCGACTCCGAAACAACGATATCTAGGCATAATTAATTCAATAATATCAATAAAGACTCAATAACACAATCCCATAGCCTAGATATTCAATTTCTAGCATTCTTCCAAAAATACCAAAATTCGACCCCGGGCCCGCTTGGTCCAAACTCGAGGTTCGGACCAAAACCCGATCACCCATAACCCCACGAGTTCAAATATATGATTTGTTTCAAGATCCGACCCCAAATTGAGGTTGAATCACCCAAATTTCCCAAAAACCTAACTCTATCCAAAACCCCTAATTTCTACTTGATTTTATGATTTTAGGCCTAGATTTCTAGTGATTATGGAAGTAAAATGGGAGAAATTAGTGTTAGAATCACTTACCCAATTGGTTATGGAGGAGAACTAGCTTAGTAATCGCCTATGGGGTCTTGGGGAAGAAGAAGTTGGTGAATTATAAAAAATCCCGTGTAAGTATTCTGTTTTTGACTTAAGGAATTAACTGGGCGATTTTGTTCTCTGCGATCGCGGAAGAAGCGCTGCGATCGCAGAGCTATAGGAATCCCTACTATGCGACCGCAAACAGAAGGCTGCGATCGCTGAAGGTTAACTCCACAGACCTCTGCGATCGCAAAGGAAATGATGCGACCGCAGAGAAGAACTACCTAGCCCTCACCCAGTCACCCTGGTACACTATGCGATCGCGAAGAAGGAATGCGATCGCAGAACATCCGGACTCCCTACACTGCGATCGCGGACCCATTCATGCGATCGCAGAGGACAACAAACCCCTCCCCCACTCTCAACTCTATGCGATTGCAACTCCACCTATGCGATCGCAGCTCCACCTATGCAATCGCATATACTAAGCTACCAGACTCCAGAAAATCAACCAAACACCAAATTTTTCATGACTTTTACACCCCGTTAGCTACCCGAATCTCACCCGAGCCCTCGGGTCTCAAAACCAAAAAACACACACGACTCCTAAAACATCCTACGGACTTATTCAAGCTTTCAAATCAGCAAAATATCATCAAAAACAAGGAATTAAACCTCGAAATTCATAGAAATTTCCTTAAAGCTTCATAAGGCTTAATTATTCCGATTTTTATCCGAAACCCGTCATTTCAAGTACACCAAATTTCACAGATAACTCACACAACATAAAATAAACCTATTCCGGGCTCCGAAACCATAATACGGGCCCGGTAACACGGTTTTCACATAATAACTCATTTTCAAATTCTTTTATTATTTCTAGACAATAATTTTCTTTAAAAATTCATTTCTCGGGCTTGGGACCTCGGAATTCGATTCCGGGCAT
Source organism: Nicotiana undulata (assembly GCA_005239495.1). NCBI lineage: Eukaryota > Viridiplantae > Streptophyta > Magnoliopsida > Solanales > Solanaceae > Nicotiana > Nicotiana undulata. Next base: position 12,843 of record ML243626.1, read on the forward strand.
ACGCCCAAGTCCCATATTTTCCTACGGACCCTCCAGGACTGTCAAATCACGGGTCCGAGTCCGTTTACCAAAAATGTTGACCAAAGTCAACTTTGTTCATTTAATTATCATAAAATTCCATTTTAATCAAATTTCAACATAAAGACTTCCCGGCTACACGCCTGGGATGTGCACGCATATCGATGTGAGATTAATAGAGGCTTTCAGGGCCTCGAAACGCAGATTTAGATAGAATTACCTTGGATGACCTTTTGGGTCATCACACTTCACCCGGAAAAGGTAGATCTTACTCGACTAGCCATAGATGGGCGGAGAAAATGGCATGAGAGCGGAGAGATGAGTGGAACCGCCTCTGGTTCCTCTGAGTGCCTCAAGGTGGTGATACCCGGCGTAGAAGTGAAGCAAAGGCCAAGGGATGATGAGAGGATAAAGTTTCCTGTAGGGGAATGGGCCGGAGGAGGTGAACGGGCTCCATCGGAGATGAAGAGATTAGAAGTCTCTAGAGAGAATCAGAGATAGAGAGAGAGAGTAGAGAGACGAGTGTCAGGAGTGAATGAGGGACAGGGGGGGGGGGGCGTAGTCTTTAGGTCTAATTTAGGTAACTTTTTAATCTAGGCCGTTGATCAAAATTGATCAACGCTACGATTTAACAAGAATTGGGTTGGATGTGATAATGTATTGGGCCTAGGGTCTTTTGGGTTATTCAATTGGGTATTGGGCTGGTCAAATTGGGTAGGGATCAGATTTAATTAGGTCTAGAATTTAAATACAAAATTGCAAGCTGTTAAATACTCAATTAAAATTAATTAAAACTAAATGATAATTATAAAATTTGAAATTGATGATTAATAAATTGAATTAAAATGATTAATCAGCATTAAAAAATATAAATGATTAATTATTAGATATCAATAACATAAAATATATGGTTAGGCTATAATTGCAAAATTATTGCAATTATAGCCAAAATTGCTAATTTGACCAAATTGTGAAAAATTTGATCTTAATAAGACTAAAAATAATATATTAAGTCAAGAAATAATTTGTAATGCAATTTATAATTAATTATTAGAGATAAAATACTGGATAAATTAGAAATAAATTAATAAAAATGTGAGAAAATTATGGAAAAATGCCAATTGTTATGGAACTTGATTTTGAAGGTATATATGCAGGTTTAAAAATAGTTTGAGGAAAAATTGGGTATCATTAGCTGCCCCTCTTTACTCGGGAAGGATGAAAGAGTTGTCGGGTAAAGATATGATGGCCAATTTTGACCGAGAGAAGTGGTTGAAAAGATTTAGATCGCACCCTGGTTTCTGAGTTGCCTACATATCCCTGGTTTTACAGGAATCGGGCCATATGTAGTTCAGGAGTCATCGACAAAGTATACCGATGAAGTTTTACAAGAACGGACGCAAAGTACAGGGTTAGGTGAACAAACGGCTTACGGGGTAGTTTGGGAGAACTGGAGCGGGACCGCTCCTGCCAGGATGTCTGCTACTTGCCTTCTTTCCTGCAAATAAATAATACGAGCATATATTGTGCGCAATTCAAACATGATGCAAGTTCCCATTGGACCATGAATGCTGTCTTTGGACGGTTAGGGATGCCGTCCTCAGACCATGACGTCCTGGGCTATGAATTGCTTGATGTAGGATTCGCAGGCCATGAGAATGATGTTCTTGGGCCAAGAGTATGGTGCCTTCGAACCATGACGCCTTTGAATAATGATATGCAAAAATTGAGAGAGATCCTCAGGCTATGGCATGGTTTTCTCGGACTATGAAGATGGTGCCTCCGAACGATGATTCCTTTGGATAAGTTGGCGATATTTCAGCCCATGAAGGTACGATAGTATGATTCTAACAAGACAGAGCTTAGTCTTGCGAATTAAGGACAGAGCTTAGACCGAAAGGAAAGCGATGTAAATAGCGTTTGGTACAACAGTCATTCTTGAAAAGTGAATTGGAGGCAGAGCTTAGCCTCGGAAGGCAGAATGGTAGCCTTATGCAAATGCAGGTGGAGGTAGAGCTTAACCTCGGAAGGAAGAATGGTAGACTTATGCAAGTTGGGAGGCAGAGTAGTAGCCTTATGCAATGCAGATGGAGACAGTGTTTAGTCTCGGGAGGTAGAAAGGTAACCTTATGCAGAAATGCAGATACAGATGGAGACAACGTTTAGTCTCGGAAGGTAGAAAGGTAGCCTTATGCAGAAATGCATATGCAGATGGAGACAGCATTTAGTCTGGGAAGGCAGAAAGGTAGCCTTATGAAGGAATGCAGATGCAGATGGAGACATCGTTTAGTCTCGGAAGGCAGAAATGCAGCCTTATGCAGGAATACAGATGTAGATGGAGATAGCGTTTAGTCTCGGAAGGAAGGAAGGTAGCCTTATGCAGTAATGCAGATGTAGATGGAGATAGCGTTTAGTCTCGGAAAGCAGGAGGGTAGCCTTATGCAGGAAAAAAAATGACAGTAGGAAATCTTAGCTGATAGCAAATTGTAGCATTGTGATTATTGCGGGCCTTGTGACTACGAAGTATTGTTTGTATTGATAGTAGATGGCGGCAAGTGTGATGGTTTCGATAATTGTGATTTTGAATATGTTCGTCCTTTGTGCCTGCATCCAAAGAAAAATTGTGAGTTTTGTAAAAGGGGGAAAGGTTAGTTCGTATCCCCGCCAGCTTTGCTTGACTCGTTCGGCTTGATCCGATGATAATGTCTGTATCATTGGGGCAGCGTTTGCTAAACAAGATGTTTCAAGAATAAGTATGCATGATTTTGTAAAGTTATAACATAAACATGTAATCTAAAATAGTTTTAGATGAACCGATGACCGTGACACGGTTCGAGACATTGCAACCTCTCCTGCTACGGAATTTTGAGGGTCCACCTCAAAATTCTGCCCCAGTTTTATGGGTGAAGGCTTCTAACTGGTGATCGGCTGAACTTGCTTCAATATTTTGAGGGTCCTCTTCAAAATTTTGCCCCCGTTTCCAATTTAGGGGGAAAATGAATTTTTTATTGAATTGTGACCGAACCCATAGGGCTGCCTACGTATCCCCTATTAAAGAGGAATCAAGTAGGCGTAATTCAATTTACAACATTGATAGAAGCATAAAGGGTTACACATAATAACGTTTGACTGCATCTTAATTGATCAGTTTTGTCCAGACTTCTCCGTCCGTCTTTGCAAGTATAAGTGCTCCTTCGGTCAGCACTCGGTGAACCATTTATGGGCCTTGCATGTTGGGAGAGAACTTCCCTTTGGCTTCGTCTTGATGTGGAAAGATCTTATTTAACACTAGCTGCCCTGGTGTGAACTGTCTCGGGTTTACCTTCTTGTTGAAGGCTCTAGTCATTCTGTTCTGATAGAGTTGACCATGACAGACTGCATTCATTCTCGTTCCGTCTATGAGGGCTAGTTGCTCATAACGTCTCTTTACCCATTCAGCATCGCTGAGCTCAGCTTCTTGTATAATTCTTAGGGATGGAGTCTCCACCTCGGCAGGGGTAACAACCTCTGTACCATAAACCAAGCACATAAGGAGTTGCCCCGGTCGATGTGCGGGTTGTGGTGCGATATCACAATAAGGCGAGTGATAACTTCTCATGCCACTGCTTGTTCCTTTCTATCATCTTCCTTAGTATCTTCTTGATGTTTTTGTTGAAGGCTTCTACAACTCTATTCATTTAAGGTTGATAGGCCGTGGAGTTCTTGTGTTTGATCTTGAAGGTTTCGCACATAGCTTTCATCAAGTCACTGTTGAGATTGGAACCATTGTCGGTGATGATTGACCCAGGAATTCCGAATCGACAAACAATACGGTCACGGACAAAGTCTGCCATGACTTTCTTAGTTACTACTTCGTTGGAGGCAGCTTCGACCCATTTAGTGAAGTAATCAATGGCCACCAGAATAAACCTATGTCCGTTGGAGGCAGCAGGCTCGATTGGTCCAATAACATCCATGCCCCAGGACACAGCCGAAAGCTCCATCTAATACTGCAAGTACTCCTTAATTATGTCAAAAGCCCTTTGGCAATCATCGGTCCACTTGGTCGCAACATCCTTCTTCAGCATCTTGAAGATCGGCTCACAGATAAGTGTAGACTGTGCTATGAATCGGCTAATGTAATTGAGCCTCCCCAAGAAACTCATCACATCTTTCTTGTTCCTTGGTGGCGCTAGTTCCTGAATGGCCTTGACCTTTGACGGATCCAATTCTATTCCCCGGCGGCTCACAATAAACCCAAGCAACTTCCCAGCAGGAACCCCGAACGCACACTTCACAGGGTTGAGCTTCAAATTGTATTTCCGCAATCTATTGAAGAACTTCCTCAAATTTTCTATGTGGTCAGTGGCTATCCTAGAATTGATAATAACATCATCCACGTATACCTCGATCTCCTTGTGAATCATGTCGTGGAAGATGGTGGTCATAGCCCTCATATAGGTGGCCCCTGCATTCTTCAGGCCGAAAGACATCATATTATAACAGTATACTCCCCACGTCGTAATGAAAGCCGTTTTCTCAGCATCTTCTTTATCCATCCAGATCTGATGCTAGCGAGCGAAGCAATCTACGAATAACTGTAGCTCATGCTTGGCGCAATGTTCAATCAGGATGTGTATATTTGTCAAAGGGTTGAGATCCCGGTAGTCGACACAGACTCTCACCTTCCCATCCTTCTTTGGCACTGGCACAATGTTAGCTAACCAGGTCGGGTACTCAACTACCCTAAGAACCTTGGCGTTGATCTGCTTGGTAACTTCCTTCTTGATTTTCAAACTCATGTCGGGTTTGAACTTCTTGAGCTTTTGCTTTACCGGCGGACACATTGGATTGGTTGGAAATTTGGGAGCAACAATAGACGTACTCAGACCAGTCATGTAATCATACGACAAGGCAAATATATCCTCATACTTCTTCGGAAACTCTGTGTATTCTTTATTTTCTGACGGTGACAAATGAATGTTGATCCGTGTTTCCTTGACATTTTTCGAATCTCCCAAGTTGATAACTTCAGTCTCGTCCAGGTTGGACTTAGGTCTGTTCTCACATTTTTCAACTTCTTTGACAATCTCGTTGGGTATATCATCTTCCTCTGAATCAATGTCCGTTTGTTGCGTTGTCTCGTTTCATGTCACAATCATTGGTTCATCAAGACAAGTAATAGTAATGTTGTATAGATCAAGTAATGAGATAAAACAATAGCAATGAATATTTAATTCATAAGGAAAATTGAAAATGCTTTGGATAATTGTTTAATTGTTTAATTGTTTTGAAGATCTTATTGCAGGAATTAAAATGCTAAAAAGGAAGTCATTTTATAAAGAAAAACAATGAATAGTGCTTTTTTTAGCCTTGCTACCCCGAGGCTCGTCGGACTTTGGTTGTCCTGATGGTCCAATTTTTGATATATGCTTATCTACTCACATTCTGTATGGAAGGGCTTTCCTCCCCCTCCTCCTCGAGAATAACTGCTTGAATCTTCCATTTTCTTTTTGCCTTTGCCTTTTGGAGGACTAGGATGAGGAGTGGGTGGAGGGCCCCTGGATCTTGTGAGATACGATGATGATTCCAGATTGCACGAACTAACCTTTGGGGAGGGGAATAATAAAGAAAAAAGAAACAAAAACAAAAACAAAAAGGTAGCCAAGTTAGTGAGGATTATGAAAAATATTTCAGTATTTAAACACATAGTGCGGGAATGTAAAGCGCGTCCTAATTTGGGAACCTCTTTGTGCCCAAGGTAGGCCTAGCGAAAAGTTGATTTGGAGAACTTAAAATTCTAAATGCCTCATTTTATTGATAATAAAATAGACAAATCCAAAACGACACTAAGTAAACAGGAAATAAAGGTCACTAATGGCCATTAGCCTTATTACATTGATAAAGAAAAGAAATACATTCCTATCTACTTGGTCCCGGAAAGACCTTCCCCAGACTCAACATTCCTGCTTCCCTCGAACAGCTTCCCCAGCTCGCGGAGTCCTAGCAGCAGGTATGCTTGAGCGTTTTGCAGATCTTCCCACCAACTTAGCAATTTGGGGCGGATGTTGGTGACCATGCCGAATCTGGGGACATCGTGCCTCATATTTCTGCAAGGCAAACAATGTTAGGCCCTTACCCCCACCAGACTCTACTATTTAACATCAACAATTAGCATGAAGCATTTAATTCTCCAAATAAATGCACAGAACGTGACGACGTCCGTTTGGGTTTAGGAAACCCAGTGGACTTTGGACAAGGCTTTCTTAAAAGCTATCGTGCGGACACCACTTTAGCTTGGCTAGGTTTGACCATGATGCATGCAACAATATAACATAGTAAGGTTTCTATGGGGTTTTACACTGGTACCCTTTAGCGGACAACTCAAGGGGGAAAGGCACGGAACCGTCGAGTGTACCGCTGATCGACTAGTTTTACCGCAAATAAGCCTTTCTGAATTTTAGGGGGTGATAATATAGGAAGAGTGCAACCACTCATCAAGCGTAGCTATAGTATTTGTTTGGCACGAGTGGAGTATGAATGTTGAGCATGGTTATGAAATAATAAGCACTAAAAGCAGGTCGTCATGTATTTTCACGTTAAGAAAGCGGTAAATACGACAGTTATGATTTAAAGCGGTTACAAAGGAAAACAAAGAAACATGTCAGTTCTGTTTTTGGAAAGGAATAAAAACTTGAAAGAGATAAACAATTAATTGCACATAAAAGGGAAAAGGAAACGGTACAAATATCAAACAAAGCGTACTCAAACAAATTCACAAAGTGGTTTGTAACGGTAGAAGCCTATAATCCCCAGCAGAGTCGCCATGCTGTCGCGCCCCATTTTTCCTCGCAGAGATCGGGTTTATGACATTTGGTTAAGACAACTCTTTCCTTTTGGCAAAAGGGGTTTTGTTTTTGAGAGTCTCCACCTAATGATTTTTAAAGGTGCGTTATGACACCAAAGAGGTTCATTTACAACTACGTTGTTAACCAGAGATAGAGTAAGGGCTTGAAATTATCCTAAGGGGAAGGTGTTAGGCACCCCTCAGGATCCATAAGTGTGGTTCCTGGCCAAACAACTTCTGTTAATTTGTAGGACTTTGGCAAACAAACAAGTAAGGGCTCAAATAAGAGGGGATTTAAGCCTAAGTACACATAGAGGTTTGAAAACAATTAATGAAAAGAAGTTTCGAAAAGCGTTCCAATCTAAGCATGTGAGAGTAAAGGATATCCTAGGTTTGTGGTAATATGGATCACAACAATGCAATACCCGGTATGACACTCCTGAAAGAGGGGCTACACGTGGTATTAGCGCACCGGTAATCATATTCATATTTTACCTTTTCTCTTCCCATGAAGGTAATTAAAGCACGTATTAGTCACGAACTCTATTGCATGCTGCTACCCGTCCCTTCCTATCAGTCCCGGAGGAAGTTAGGACTACTATCCTAAAAGGGAGGTTTCTAAGTACACTCTCAGGTTTCAAAGGTAAAACTGCTAAGGAGACAAATTACAAAACAAGTAGGACTGCACATAAGGGAAGAACGAAAGGAATTAAGGGGCTCAAGTATACCTCCACATATATTGCACATACACAACTTGCCTCATACACAAATTTAGGTCCAGATTTAGCTCCTAAACATGATGTCTAAGTGACAATAGCAGAGTTCAATTATATCACATAACTCAGAGAGGAAGTCCTAGTCATGGCTTGCCTACTGATTTTAGAGCTGGTAGTTAAACATTATCACAAAGACAAGTCTGGTTTTATTTCTTGTAATTGATTACCTAAGGCTTGCCTAGGTGTAGCATAACATGCAGCAGTTGTATTTGTTAAAGGTTTCAGATTCCCAATCCTAATAACATGTGATACTAAGTGTGTAAAAGGGACTGATTACCAGTTTGTTTAGGCCATGGGACTATTTCAGACATATGTTTAGACTAAGTATGATCATATTGCACGATGTCTAATGCAGCATGGTAACTTAAACATGATTTTCTTAATGAATACAGGGTTACATCGTGATGCATAACTTAGGGAATAGCATAGGTGACCGATTTTAATAGTTGTTTACCTAGAACATGATTTCTACGTATATAGCATGGTAAAGCATGATTGCAGATTTGTTAACACACTCGTTTTAAGGCAGGATTTAAATTACTTTTTTAGAATCACATGATAGCAGTTTTTCATTGTTATTACTGATCCTATGAACAAGATTTTCTAAGTGAGGATGATGTGCTGAAAGAATAGCAGATGTATCAACATAAGTGACAAAATGCATAGCATGCTTGATTCCTACACATGGTTACTAGTGCGCACATAGGAAAAATAAACCTAGAGAAACATGATATCTACCCATATTTATACTATAGCATGCATACCCCACCCATTTTCACTATCGAGCCCCAGAACAATATTTAGAAATTATTACAAGCCTCTGAATATGAATTACATAATTAAAATAGGAAAAGAAGAGGTTAACTATAAGGAGCCTTCCATAGTAAGCCCAAGTTTCCGGATCCTCAATGCCATATACTGATGTTTCACAACCTTTCATAATCCGGGTGTGTCAGAGTTCCCTAAGGCCCTTAGAGGGTCCCGGGCAGTGCTCACACCCAGATTTCATAGCCGAAAGTAAGTGTAGTGTTGAAAGGCCAGCTCTTGTGTGGAAAAGTTCAGAGGGAGCTCAAGGGTCCCAAGGCAATGCTCACACAAGAGGGGCAGATCCTAAGGTGTCTAAGATTATAGTAAAAGTTCAGGATGTGATTTGAAAAGTGTTAAGTAGGGAAAAAGCTTTTGAAAATGACTTGTTCAAAATAAGCTTTAAAGAACAATAGCAGAGTTCACTAAAAATTGTTTGAAAGGGAAGCGGGTAAGACAATCAGAGTCTTAGGATTAGAACAATACACATAGAATAAGAAACAAGAACCAAACGAGTTTAACAATCACAAATAGGGACTGAGGGGTAGGGGACAAGTATGAAGCATATAGGGAAACATACAACAATCAGAGTCACATACAGGTTCAGAGAAAAGGTTATGGGTATAGCATGCGTTAAGGATTACATAGAGACTAAGTAACATATGGTGCATATTGTAGTATACTAGGAATCAAAGAAGATAGAAGTGAAGCAGAATCATGTTGACACATGCAAAGGGGGTAATAAAAATGTTGAGGATAAATGGGGAGGTATTAAGAACTAAAGCAGCAAGGCATACAAACTCATTGCAAGTAGAGCAAGAAAACCAAAAGTAAAGCATATTAGAAAGAAGATGAATTGAAATACCAAAGAAACATATTGTTTTGAAGCTTTAAACATAAATTGAGGACATACCAGTTAGAATATAACAAGCACAGAATGAATAATAGGCAAATAGAATAACCAGCTTTGGCTTGCAGCCGACTAATAATAGCAGGTAATCAAGAGAAGAACATTAGATATTATGTATGTGTGTAAGAGAGAGTTGAACAGTGTGTGTCTTCGTGTCTTTGCTAATGAGAGAGTAGAGTATATATAGTTTTGAAAATAGGCAGAGAATATGGTAACAAGTACTAGTATTAGTATAAAAATAGAATTAGAATCAATTAATATAAGTACTCCCTTTAATTAAGGAGTACTAATTCAAACGGGTACAACAGTGATTAAATGAGGAAAGATACTTAATTGAGGAGAGGATTTAATCATATAAAGAATAGTAAAGAATTGAGCATGCGATTAGGACTAGATACAGAATATACTAATTAAGGAAAGTATACAAGAATTAATTGACAACATGTTTGCTCACAGAAATAAGACAGAAGATAATTCAATTCTGGAAATCAATCGAGAGAGTCTCGAGTGAGATTCAAATCACAGGGAACTAGTACTAATTAAGGAAAATATCACACAAGCAAGGAAATACTCAAAGTCAGGAAACCAGTATTACTGAAAGGAAAAAAATCACAATTTTAAGGAATTAAAAATCAGTAAAGAATATAGTGTAAATCTAATAAAGGACTGATCACATTGATTCAAAAAATGGTAAAACGATACTAGAAGAACTCATATTAAGCAAACATCAAAAACCCTAATCACAAAATTAGGGATTCCTATCAGAGAATAGCGGCTAATGAAAGGAACCAGTACACAATCATAGTTTAGGCATTGAGCGACAAAGAATCAAAACCCTAATAGTGACTATAGAGAAAGAAATCACAAGAGCACATTGAATATATATGAAAGTACAGTAGCTATGCTAGAACAAACAAACAACATCGCAAAACAGACTCGAACACTCAAATCGAACCCAAAAGTATTAGGGTTTTTAACAAAATGACTCAAAAAGAATAAAAAGCCTCAAACAACGTTTAAAAATGATAAAATCATAAAATAATGCTAGAAATTGGAAAGAAACCGTTTTGTAAAAGGTTTTTGAAACCCTAGTTTTGAAAATGAAGAAATAGTTTAAGAACAGAGAGATTTCTTTGAAGAAAACATGTAAAACCCCATAATATTCACAGATCTATTACAAATCTAAACAGATCAGAAAGGTTCGAGGCTAGGGTTTCAAGAATAACCTAGAAAAAGAAGAAAAACTCAAAGATATTACCGGTCTTTGGCTGGAAAGGGTAGATCTTACTCGACCAGCCATAAATGGCCGGAGAAAATGGCATGAGACTGGAGAGATGAGGGGAACCGCCTCTGGTTCCTATGAGGGGGTCAAGGTGGTGATACCCGGCGTAGAAGTGAAGCAAAGGCCAAGGGATGATGAGAGGATAAAGTTTCCTGCAGGGGAAGGGGCCAGAGGAGGTGAACGGGCTCGATCGGAGATGAAGAGACGTGAATTCTCTAGAGAGAATCAGAGATATAGAGAGAGAGTAGAGAGACAAGTGTCAGGAGTGAATGAGGGACAAGGGGGGGGGGGGGTTAGTCTTTAGGCCTAATTTAGGAAAGTTNTGAATTCTCTAGAGAGAATCAGAGATATAGAGAGAGAGTAGAGAGACAAGTGTCAGGAGTGAATGAGGGACAAGGGGGGGGGGGGGTTAGTCTTTAGGTCTAATTTAGGAAAGTTTTTAATCTGGGTCGTTGATCAAAATTGATCAACGCCAGGATTTAAAATGAATTGGGTCGGGTGTGATAATGTATTGGGCCTGGGGTCTTTTGGGTTATTCAATTGGGTATTGGGCTGGTCAAATTGGGTAGGGATCAGATTTAATTGGGGCTAGAATTAAAAAAAACAAATGGCTAGATGTTCAATACTCAATTAAAATTAATTAAAACTAAATGATAATTATAAAAATAAGATTAATGATTAATAAATTAAATTAAAATGATTAATCAGTATTTAAAAATATAAATGACTAATTATTAGATATCAATAACATAAATCATATGGTTAGGCTATAATTGCAAAATTATTGCAATTATAGCCAATAGTGCCAATTTGACCAAATTGTGAAATAATTTGATCTTAATAAGACCAAAAATAATATATTAAGTCAAAAAATCATTTGTAATGCAATTTATTGTTAATTATTAGAGATAAAAATACTGGATAAATTAATAAAAATATGAGAAAATTATGGAAAAATGCCAATTGTTATGGAACTTGAGTTTGAAGGTATATATGCAGGTTTAAAAATAGTTTGAGGAAAATTGGGTATCAACACCTTTAACACTGATAGTTCCTTATTGGATTTTTACCTATTCTTTCCTTATGTGTGATTAATAGTTGGTGCTACTGTCACGACCCAAAATCCTAACTCAGGTCGTGTTGGCGCCCAACGGCGGGGTCAGGCAAGCCAACACTACATTTCACTAAGGGTTCTTCCTTATCCGATTAATTACTTCATTATATACCAAGTTATAAAGTTGAAATCATAATATTGAATGATAATTAATAGTTATAAACAAAAGCAGTCCTAATAAAGCGTGGGTCCACAATATACATGTATGTACGGACATAATCTACACAATCGCTATGTGTGTGCCAGGAACTAGTGTCGCGAGTATCACGGGCATACTAACTGGATATACAAAATATAGAATATACAATCCCACTGTCTGAAATAAGTAGACGGGAACAAAAGAAAAAGAAACTCCTGGGTGTTGCCTGAGGATCGCCAGGAGAAGCAGCTCACCGTGAAGTCATGTCCGCTACAGTCAATATCTAGCCTCAGTCTGATAACCAGATGCACCAGCCTCAAAACCTGTACAGTTAAGTACAGAAGTGCAGCATGAGTACATAAATAAATATGTACCTAGTGAGTATCCTGTCTAATCACGAAGAAGTAGTGACAAGAGGTCGACTTGACACTCACTAAGGTCCAATAGTATAATATAACAGGATGTAATTAGGATAGTAGGCATGTGGAGCAGTAAACAACAAGTATGTATAAAACACCGAAAATCCAAGTAAATGCTATAAGTAAATAACAAATTTCCGCTTTCTTTTCTTCAACTATCTGTCAAATCAATGTCACTGAAACAATACCATATAGTCATGCACACACAGGAATAAGACCACCGGTCGGAGTCGTAAAGGAAACATCTAAGCACTGAATAGTCGTAAAGCTTCCCCTGCTCGCGAATCATACGTGCAAGTCAGGTGCTGACACACTTATACCGAATTATCATAAAGCTTCCCCCGCTCGCGAATCATACCTGCGACTCGGGTGCTGACACATTTACCGAATTGTCATAAAGCTTCCCCCGCTCGCGAATCATACCTGCGACTCGGGTGCTGACACATTTACCGAATTGTCATAAAGCTTCCCCCGCTCGAGAATCATACCTGCAACTCGGGTGCTGACTCATATGTATATATATATGTGTATCGAATTTATCAATAAGCTCAATAGAGGCTATGCTTGTAACAAGAACTAATTCTCTGGAGCTGTAGAGGCAATCTTTCCATCATTTTCATGCTAGTTCAAGGATAATAAACAGCTCAAAGTACACCTAAGGATACATATAAGTCACATAAAAACATGCTTGTGAGTCCTAAAGCTACCCGACATGGCATAGTAGTCTCTACGTATGGACTCTCGTCACTTTGTACGCATGTAGCCTCCAAAACACATTACACAAAACCTATAGAATACCTATGGGGACAATTCCCTCTTACAAGGTTAAAAAGGAGACTCACCTCGTGTCGAATCTACCTCTCGGACCGAGGATGCGCCCGAAGCTTCGAACTCTACACCCGAGGACTCGCAACTAGCCAAATATGGTACAATGATATCAATTCATGCTCAAGGAAGGGAAATTATCCTATTTATTAAAAAAATTCAACATTATTAAAAAATTCCCAAAATTTAACCCCGGGCCCGCACACTCGAATTCCGAAAATTCTTGAAGGAATCACTCACCCATATCTTAAGGATCGTTAATATACGGTTTCTACTTGAATTCATGGCATCGAATGAATAATTCACCAATTCCCTCAAGAACCCTAGGTCTACCCAATTCTTGATTTTTCACTAATTTAGTAGTTCATTTAACTAGTAATCTAAGTATTAAACCAAGTTTATGGTAGAAATTACTTACCTCCAATACTAGGTCGTTTTCCCCTCTTGAAAGCTCAATATACCCAAGGAAGAAGAAGAAGTTTCGTGGAAATGAATTAAATCCCGCTATAAAAATACACTGCCCAGCTGCCCCTTCATCGCGATCGCGATAGGGGGCCCGCGATTGCGAAGGCCAATGGCTCAGGCCCCTGAGGCCCTTCTATGCGAACGCAAAAGGGGGCCCGCGATCGCGAAGACTAGCTGGGCTAGACCTCCGCGAATGCGGTGGATATCATGCGGACGCGAAGAACAAACGGGCCTGGTCCCGTCCTACACCTATGCGAACGCAGAGAGGGCTTCGCAAACGCATAGAGCATTCAGCAGCCCAGCCCAACTCCTTCTTCGTGAATGCGGCCACCCTTCCGCGATCGCGAAGAAGGAAACCAGACAGTGAAATTTCTGGTTTCCTGAACTTAGCTCCCGGGGGTCCAAAACTCACCTGAGCCCCTCGGGACCCTATCCAAAGGCACTGACAAGTCTGTATTCATGATAAGGACTGGCTCAAATTTTCGGAACGTGAACAATAACAACAAAACTAAGAATTCGACCCCAAAACCAAAATCAAACTTTGAACTTCAAGTTCTAGAATTCGATAACAAATGCGTCGAACCACCTATAGTATTCGGAATGACACCAAAATTTGCAGGTAGGTCATAAATGACATAACAGAACATTTCTCGATCTCGGAATTCTATTCGAACCTCGATAACATAAAATCACGTTCCAAACCAAATTTCAATCTTAAGGAAATCCTTATTTCTCTGTTGGGCGCCGAAATGCTCCCGGGTCATCGAAAGCCCATTCTGAACATACGTCGAAGTCTAAAATTATCATACAAAGCTGCTAAAACTGTCGGAACTCGATTCCGAGGTCATTTGCTAAAAATGTTGACTGAAGTCAAACTTGGCCAAAAAGGTCAACCTTAAGAAACCAAGTGTTCCTATAGCACTCTAATCACGTCCAAATCTCGAACCACCCGTCCCCGCAAGTCATAAATCATAAGAAACTGCTATGGGAAGTTTCATTTAGGGGAACGGGATCCTAATTCGCAAAATGACCGGTCGGGTCATTACATTCTCCCCCTCTTAAACAAACGTTCGTCCTCGAACGGGTTTAGAATCGTACCTGAAGTGCTGAATAGCTGTGGATATCTTCTACGCATGTCCTCCTCGGACTCCCAAGTCGCCTCCTCAGCTGGTTGGCCCCTCCATTGGACCCTTACTGCAGAAACTCTCTTGGACCTCAATTGGCGGTCATGCCTATCAATACTAGCAACTGGATCCTCCTCATATCCCAACTTCGCATCCAACTGAATAGTGCTGAAATCAACCACGTGAGACAAGTCGGCGTGATACCTACGGAGCATGGATACATGAAAGACCAGATGAACTCTTGATAAATTGGGAGGTAGAGCTAGCTCATATGCAACCTCTCCGACTCGCCTCAACACCTCGAAGGACCTATAAACTTGGGGCTCAACTTGCCCTTCTTCCCGAATCTCATGATGCCCGTCATCGGTAAAACCTTCAGCAGAACCTTATCTCCCTCCATAAATGCTACATCACGCGCCCTCTGGTCCGCGTAACGTTTCTTTCTGGATTGAGCTTTGCGGAGCCTCTCCTTAATTATTTTAACCCTCTCCAAAGCATCTCTCACCAGATCCGTGCCATATAACTTAGCCTCGCCAGGCTCAAGCCACCCGATAAGAGAACGACACACCCGACCATACAAAGCCTCAAATGGGGCCATCTCGATGTTGGACTGATAACTGTTATTGCACGCAAACTCCGCCAAAGGCAATAATTGGTCCCACTGACCCCCAAAGTCAATCACACAAGCCCTGAGCATGTCCTCCAATATCTGAATTGTACGCTCCGACTGACCATCGGTCTGAGGGTGAAATGCTGAGCTGAGATCTATCTAAGTGCCCATCTCACTGTGCAATGCTCTACAAAAGTGCGAGGTGAACTGAGGACCCCGGTATGGTATGATATAATTGACACCGGCACACCGTGAAACCGAACTATCTCCCGAATGTGGATCTGGGCTAGCCTCTTAGAAGTGTAGGTAGTAGCCACTAGAATGAAATGTGCCGATTTGGTCAATCTATCCACAATAACCCAAACCGCGTCAACCTTCCGCAACGTCCGAGGCAACCTCACCACGAAGTCCATAGTGATGCGCTCCCACTTCTACTCAGGAATGGGCATCTACTGAAGCAGGCCTCCTGGCCTCTGATGTTCGTTCTTAACCTGCTAACAATTAAGACACCTGGCCACATACTGCACAATGTCTTTCTTCATCCGCCTCCACCAGTAATGCTGCTTCAAATCACAGTACATCTTTGTCGCACCTGGGTGAACAAAATACCGAGAACTGTGCGCCTCCGCTAGAATCCTCTCCCTCAGGCCATCAACATCAGGAATACACAAACGACCCTGGAGTCTCAGAACACCATCCTCGCCCAAAGTAACCTCCTTGGCCCTACCCTGGACCATTGACTCTCGAAGCTCTGCTAAACACGGATAATCAAACTGCCGAGCCTTAATCTCTCCCAATAACAAAGACTGAGCAACCACATGTGCTAGAACTCGATGAGGCTCCAAAAGATATAATCTCACTAGGCGATTAGCCAAGGACTGAATGTCCAAGGCTAGAGGTCTCTCCTTTGCTGCAATGTAGGCCAACTACCCATACTCTCTGCCCTTCTACTCAAGGCGGCTGCTACCACATTAGCCTTGCCCGGATGATAGATAATGGTGATATCATAGTCCTTCAACAACTCAAGCCATCTGCGCTGCCTCAAACTAAGATCCCTCTGCTTGAATAAGTGCTGCAAACTACGGTGGTCGGTATAAACCTCACAAGACACACCATACAAGTAGTGCCTCCAAATCTTCAAAGCATGAACGATTGCCGCCAACTCCAAGTCGTGCACAGGGTAATTCTTTTCATGAACCTTTAGCTGGCACGAGGCATAAGCAATAACTCTCCCGTCCTGCATTAACACACATCCCAACCCAACGCGTGAATCGTTAAAACATTGCTAGATACTGCATGTTGATACCCAATTTTTTCCTATATTATTTTCAAAATGCATATCTATCTTCAAAATAGTACATGAGCATCAATTAATATTTTTCCATAATTTATGAATTTTTCTAAGGATTTTATTAATTTATCCCACTATTTTATTTACATAAATAATTACTAATTGCATCACAAATGACTTTATAATGATTTTATGGTTTAATTTCAGCATTTATATTTATACCAAGCTTTAATTATTGCATGAATAGCCACATTTATAATTTTTTGGGTTATAATTGCAATAACTTTGCAATAATAGCCCTTTTATGCATTATTACATTATTTCACCAGAAAATAGATTTTTTATATTTTTATAATATTAAGTAATTATTTGAAATCATTTTTATGCATGAAAATCATTTTTTATAATTCATTAATTATTTTTACAAATTATTTTACTAATTAATTTGGTATTTAACAAATAGCCCCTTTAAATTCACTTTAATTTCGGACATAACCTAATTACACCAACCAAATTATCTTAAATCCTAGCCCAATCCGCCCCAAGCCCAATTTTATCCAACCCGCCCACTACCAGATCCAATCCTGGTTGTTGATCTCTTGATATCAACAGTCCAGGATAAAGTTGCTTTTTTTATTAAGCCCCAACCCCCCAAACCCTGCCACACTTTTCATTTTTTGTCGTCTTCATTCTCCCTGACCTCCCCTTTCTCTCTCAATCACTCTCCCTAAAACCCATCCGCCGTCACCGAAAAACTACCATTCCATGGGATTTCTATGTAGTTTCCGGCCCTTGCCGGCCTTCTACCTTTTCTGGTTGTTTGATTATGTCAATTTCTTAAAGAATCTCGAAGAGATTCAAACTTGATTTTGTTCGAAACCTCTTTATACGCCTATCTATGGTCGTCTCTGTTTGTGAGTATTATTTTTGTTGTGTTTATGGCTCGAATCTATGGTTTTAAACTATGTTTTCTTGCAACTCTATCATTTTCGAAAGACCTTATCTCTTTCTATGTGGGTCTGTTCAAATCCTTGTAGATCTGAAACGTTGAAGTGTTATTTGGTCTTTTTATTCAAAAAATCCTTTTGTTTTCCTTATTATTATTCGATTCTAGTGTTTTCTAAAACTATCCTAAATTCTCTTCAAAAAAGGTTTTTTAAACTTCTAAGTGTTTGACTCCGATTACCTTTACTGGTTTGCTAATTTTGTGTATATGATTTAAACCCTAGGTTTTTCTGCTTATTGCACTGATCACTTCAATCTTTTTCCCATTATTTTTTTTATCTCTGTCAATCAAGTATGCTGACTGATTTTATTTAGGGTTCAAATTATATTTTCCTCTTAAAGTTAGTACTTCCCTGTGATTTACTTATTTTCCTTATTCGCAACTTTAATTAGTATTACATGCCTTAATTAGACTATTAGTCAGATTTAGGGGTTTAACTGACTTCTATAAATTCTATAATTGATTTATTTACCTTATTTGAATCCCATTATGAGTCGTTAAGGGATTCTCCCCAATTTAAGGGTCCTTTCCGGATTTTCTGTGTGAATTTATTGAGTTAATTCCCCAATTAACTGA
Organism: Nicotiana undulata; assembly: GCA_005239495.1. NCBI lineage: Eukaryota > Viridiplantae > Streptophyta > Magnoliopsida > Solanales > Solanaceae > Nicotiana > Nicotiana undulata. Next base: position 31,028 of record ML243626.1, read on the forward strand.
TTGATTTTTATTTGTATACCTTGTTTATGAATTCTGATTTATTCTTACCTTAACTGTTTTACTTTGCTAAGTGCTATATAAACCCCACTCTGATTTTTCTTTAACACACGAACACATTCACAAGAAACACACACACAAACGTTTGCTCTCTCTTTTCTGTTACTTGTGTTTGCTACACTTTCTAGCTGGCTGAAAGCCAAGGCTAGACTATTGGGTTCTGCATCCTTTTACCTTCTTGTTTGCTATTTTAACTAGTATGTCTCCCCTCTTATTGTCATTCATTATGCTATGAAGTTTAAACTTATGTGCTTCTTGTCTATTATTTATGTGTAGTTAAATCCATGTCTTTCATGTGTATTGATTTCAATTAGCACGACCACTGCTGTCTTTCCTGGTTATTGCTCTCAAATCAGACTAATTACCTCTATTTAGTTAAATCCATGTCTTTCCTGTTTATTGACCTCAATTAGCATGACTACTCTTGTCTTTCCTGTTTTGTTGATTTTAATTATCAATAACTACTTCTGTGTGGTTAAACTTATGTCCTCCATGTTTGTTGATCTTAATTAGTATAATTACTTATGTGTAGTTAAAATTCTGTAATGACCTGATCGGTCGTTTTGCGTTATCGGACCCCATTCCCCTAGATGAAACTTCCACAATGGCTTATTGTGATTTATGACTTGCGGGGATGAGTGGTTCGGGATTCGGAAGTGTTTAGAGCAGTATAGGAACACTTAGTTCCTTAAGGTTGGCCTTTTCGGCAAAGTTTGACTTCAGTCAACATTTTGAGTAAACGACCTCGGAATAGAGTTCCGACAGTTCCAGTAGCTTCGTATGATGACTTCGGACTTGGCGTTTTAGCACCCAATATCGAAATGAGAATTTCCTTAAGTTTGAAATTTGGTTTGGAATGTGTTTTTGTGTTATCGAGGTCCGAATGAAATTCCGAGACCGGGAATAGTTCCTTTATGTCATTTATGGCTTGCCCGCAAAATTTGGCGTCGTTCCGAGTACTATAGGTCGATTTGGCGCATTGATATCGAATTCAAGAACTTGAAGTTCTTAAGTTTTAATTCTAGGGGTTTTGAGGTGTAAGTTTGAGTTTTAGCGTTGTTTTGAGTGTTCTGAAGGCTCGAGCGAGTCTGTATTATGATTTGGTACTTGTTGGTATATTTGGACGGGGGCTCGAGTGGGCCTAGGTTCCTTTCGGGCACCAAACGGGGCTAAAAACCAGCTGAAGCAATTACTGGTACACCTGTTGTGGTGTGACCGCAGGTGCGGTTGCCCAGTCGCAGGTGTGGGATCACTCATGCGGTCCCAGACCTCGCAGGTGCGACCTCAGGAGAGGCTACCCCTCTTCGCAAGATGATCTTCCGCAAGAGCGGAGCCGCAGGTGCGGGATCCACTCCGCAGGTGCGAGATTTTCCCCTTGTCCCATATCCGCACGTGTGAGACTTGGATCGCAGGTGCGAGACCGCAGGTGCGTTCCTCGAGCCGCATCTGCAAAATCACTGATGGCTGTGAGTTCTTTAAACACGGGACTTAACCATTTTTCACCCCATTTCTTCCTCCATTGTCGACTTTGGGAGCTTGAGAGTGAGCCAAACGACCTAACTACTAGAGGTAAGTTATTTCCACTAAAATGTTAGTTTAATACATCAATTCTTAGGTAGATTAACACCCTAATTAGTATAAATCAAGGGTTAGGGTAGAAACCTAGGGCTTGATGAATTTTAGAGAATTTCCCCCACTTATCTACCCTGAAATCATACAAAAATAATATATTAATGACCCTTAGGCCATGGGTGAGTGTTTCCATTGAGAATTTTTGGAATCCGAGTGTGCGGGCCCGGGGGTAAATTTTGGGATTTCTTCAAGAATGATGGCTTTACTAAATAAGTATGAGAATTTGCATACTTTGAGCAGGAATTGATATATTTCTATAACATTTGGCTAGTTTCGAGTCCTCGGGTGTAGAGTTCAGAGTTTTGGGCGCGTTCTTGGTCCGAGAAGTAGATTCGACACGAGGTGAGTCTCCTTTCCAACCTTTTAAGAGGTAATTATCCCCATAGGTGATTGAAACGTCCTTACTTGCGGGGGCTACGCATGCACGAGGTGACGAGAGTCCGTGCGTAGCTACTACTATGTTATGTCGGGTAGTTTTTAGGGCACACAAGCATGCTCTTTTGTGCTTTGCATGCATTCCTACTTGTATCTGAGTTGCTTATTATCCTTGAATTGGCATGAGAATATTAGGAAGTTATGTTCAAAAACTTCATTTGTTTGAGTTCTTGACTCCAAGTACAATCTCTGTTAAACTACTAAATTCCTGATAAATTTTGTGTATGTATAGGAGCACCCGCGTCGCATGTATGATTCGTGAGCGGGGTAGCCTATCATTATGTCAACCGCGTCGCATGTTCGATTTGCGAGAGGGGTAATAGATGTATATATGGTTCGAGCCATTCGATCCTCGGCAGTGCACATTTATTTTTATGTCGCTTCGGCCGTACACTTCGGCATACTATGTGCTATGTATTTGGCTGATAGTCTTGTTATTATTAAATAAATTTCTCCATGTGGAAGGGAAATTTGGGACTTTTGTGATAATTGTTATTTGACTCATGAGAATAAATTGCAATTTTATATACTTGATACTTCATGCCTTAGTGATTTCCACGACTGCTATCCCTGTGTAGATTTATTTAATCATATTATATGTTATTGACCCTAGTAAGTATCATGTCTACCTCTCGTCACTACTTGTTTGAGTTTAGAAGGGATACTCACTGGGTACATGTTTGTTTATATGTACTCATGCTACGCTTCTGTACTTAATTGTACAGGTTCTGAGGCAGGTGCATCTGGTTATCAAACCGGAGCGCGATCTTGGGAGCATATTCTGGAACCGACTCCATGGTGAGATGCTCCCCTTGGCGTTTCTCAGCAGTACCTTGGAGTTGTCTTTTGTTATTTCTGTCTATCCTCTTCGGACAGTAGTACAGTATTCTGTCTTGTTGTATATTCTACTAGCCGCATGTAAACTTGTGACACTAGGTCCTGGCACACGTAGTAGACCTGATGGTATTTTTGCTAACTTGTATATATTGGCTCATGGTTTTGGGTTTCATTGATTCGAGTTGCATAACTTATCCGTTCTCATTTAACAAATTCTTAACTTAAAACTTGGCAAGTATTTGAATATCTTATTAAATAAGGTAACCTAGTTAGTAAACAAGTGTTGGCTTGCCTGACTCCGGTGTTGGGCGCCATTATGACCTGAGTTAGAAGTTTGGGTCGTGACAACTTCTGTCTTTCCTATTTATTGATCCTAATCGGCATATCTATCTATGTTGCTATGTCCTATTAAGTAATCTGGTTGTTTTCATATGAAATTAACACTATGTGCTTCCTACTCACGACTCCTAGCCAGCATATCTATCTTTGTCATTAGGTCCTATTCAAAATGTATGTAATTTGTTTGTCAACCTACCTTGACTTGCTTTATGTCTTTGTTAACCATCTTGCCTCAGCTTTTATGACATTATCTTGTCCAATGTGTCAATCTGGTTCATGCATGTTCTTATTTGGCGCAGGATACTAATCCACTTGTTTCTCAACTAGCATACTTTCACTCTTGCCCTGTTTTATGTATTCCTGATTAAGGACCTCTATGTTCCCAACCCCTGCTACCGTTCTCTGTGTAGTTGTCTGTTTATTATTCTGTTCCCAGCATGCTATATGCCCACCTAGTAATAACTAACGAACTTAGTCAACCCTAAGCAATGCAATATTTTGCTTGAAGTGGTTGTGATCCTGTTTCTGTCTACTATTTGATTGCTGGAACCTTTGTTTGAACTTTAAAGTGCTGAAATGACTATGTTTACTCTTATTTTACTTTAAACTGTTTTCCTAAAACTATCCCCTATTGTCATATACGATTTCCAACTCCTACTCTTAGAATTCTAGCGTCTTGCCCTCCAGTGTGAGCATTTCTTAGGAGTCCACGAGACTCCCCCGAACTCCTACTCGATGGGGCAAGATTTTCCACACTTATGCACAAAAAAAATTTCTTTAAAAGGGTTTCTGGTGTGAGCATTTCCCGAGGTTCCTGAGGCCCTTGGGAACTTTGACACACCAGAAGACCACTTGGTGTAATATGAGATGCTGGCATATTTCAGACTTGGTTGAAGGCCTGGATTTCCAGGTTTACTGTTGGGCCCATTGAGGCTCCCTATAGTATAGTAATCTCCTTCTGTAATTCATTTATATTTGGTCTATAATAATAATTCTTGTTAAAACAGATATTAAGGTTAATACTAAAACTAGGATGGATTTTTACATATATTCCGTGAGGATCGGGTAGAAATTATGCCTATAGGATTTGTAACGACCCGACCGATCATTTTGTGTTCTAGAACCCCGTTCCCCTAAATGAGACTTCCCGTAGTTGCTTTTATTGATTTATTATTTACGGGGACGGGTAGTTCGAGGTTTGGAGGAGTTTGGGGTGGTATAGGAACACTTAGTTCCTTAAGGTTGGCCTTAAAGGCCAACATTTGACTTCGGTCAACATTTTTTGTAAACGACCTCAGAATCGAGATTTAAAAGCTCCAGTAGGTTTGTATGATGATTTGGGATTCGGGCGTATGTTCGGAACGAGTTTCGGATGACTCGGGGGCGTTTCGGCGCCAAATAGTGAAATGTGATTCCTTAAGTTCAAAAATTGAAGTTTGGAACGTGTTTTTGTGTTATTAAGGTCTGAACGGAATTCCGAGACCCGGGATAGTTCGTCATGTCATTTATAACTTGCTCGCAAAAGTTTGTGTCATTCTGAGTGGTATAGGTATGTTTCGGCGTGTTAAAAGCGAATTCAAGAACTTAAAGTTCTTAAGTTGGATTTTGTTGGTTTTGGGGTATGATTCTTGGATTTAGTGTTGTTTCGGACGTTCCGAAGTCTTGAGCGAGTCCGTATTATGATTTAGAACTTATTGGTATATTGGACGGGTCCTCGGGTGGGCCCAGATGCGATTCAGATATCGCGCGAGGCAAACCAAGCTCTAAAAGAGCTGTTGATTCACTAGATCTGGTGCGACCCTACCTGCGATGGATCAACCCTAGGTGCGAGACCGAAGGTGCGGTCGATGCCTCGCAGGTGCGGCCTTAGAGGGCTACCCAATTTCCGTAGGTGCGGGCCTTTTCCCGCAGAAACGGAGCCACAGGTGTGGGATCCATTCCACAGGTGCGATGCTTGCCCTTCTTCTCCTCTTCCGCAGGTACGGAAGTCCTGGAGGCAGTGAAGTTGTTTTAAATGCAGGACCTAGAAGTTTTTAGGCCATTTTCTTTAATCATAGACGACTTGGGGAGCTTTCAAAGGGGAGATGCGACTTAGCAATTGTGAGGTAAATAATTTCTACTTAAAAGTGAGTTTAATACTTGAGTTTTGGGAAGATTAACACACAAAAATTAGTAGAAATCATGGGTTTAGAGTAAAACCTAGGGTTTTGATAAATATAAGATTTAATTAAGAAATTTGTAATGAAATCATGCAAAAACCATATAATATGGATCCTTAGGTTATGGTTGACTATTTCCCTTGAAAATTTCCGGAATTCGAGCATGTGGGCCTGGGGGTATATTTTAGGATTTTGTAAAACATGTTGGAGTAACCATTTAAATAGGAGAATTGTGGACTTTCGAACATAGATAGATTTATTTATATAATGTTTGGATAGTTTCATGTTCTTGGGCGACGAATTTGGAGATTCGATCGCATTCTTGATCCGGGGAGTAGGCTTGAAATGAGGTAAGTCTCCTTTCTAACATTGTAAGAGGGAATTGTCCCCATAGGTGAAGTAATTAACTATGTGTCATTATTTGTAAGACGTCTGTATTTATCTTCGGGAGGCTATCTGGTGTTAGGAAATCTCTATTTATTCATCTTCTATCGTGCAGTTGATAGTATGCTAAATCTCACTCTTCAATTCTCTCACAGATGGAAAGGACGCGCGCGTCTGACGTTCAGGACCTGGGAGGGGCCGCTACCCGCATCGTCAGAGGTCGTGGAAAAGGTCGGGGGAGGGCACCAACCCAAGGTTGGGGAGGAGGGCATCCCTGAGCTGCCCACCGCAAACGGATCCAGCAGAGGATCCTATCACTGAGGAGCGGGGCGAGGCGCCCGCAGCAGATCCTGCCTCGTTAGAATTCATGACGGAACCGGGATTTCAGGAGGTCGTGGGCCGTATGATGCGGTTCATGGATACTATGACAAAGGCTGGTTTTTTTCCAGCGGGCCCGGCCATATCTCAGACGAGACGGGGAGCACAAAACCCTACTGCCCAGGCCACATGACATGCACCAGTAGTTTATCATACCCCGGGTACACTACCTGCGGGTGGGGTCAAGCCAGTAGCAGCAGCAGCACCTGAACCTAGACCAGTTGTGGACGGCGATCCGCAAAAGCTATTAGACAGATGGACCAGACTGCACCCTCCTGTCTTCAGAGGCGAGCGTCATGAGGATGCTAAGGATTTTATTGACAAGTGCAGGGGCACACTGCACAATATGAGGATACATGAGTCCCATGAAGTGGACTTCACTACTGTAATGACCCGGTCTGTCATTACGTCAAACCTGCATTATAACTGTTGTTAGTGGCTTATTATATATTGGTTATTATATTATTAATATGTTATAGTTGATAGGCTTGAAATCGAAATGGTTAAATGAGAATTTAGTCACTTAGTCCTTAAGAACAACCTTAAAATGGGAAAAGTCAACTAAGAGTTGACTTATTGGTAAACGACCTCGGAATGCGGATTTTATTGCTCGAATAACTTCGTTAGGTGATTTGGGACTTAGGAGTGTGTTCAGAATAATTTTGTGATGTCCGGTGTAGAATTAGGCTTGAATTGGTGAAAGTTAGTTTTTGGCGATGCCGGTCGGCAGTGAAAGATAGGCTATTGATATATTTGTATAACATTTGGCTAGTTTCGAGTCCTCGGGTGTAGAGTTCAGAGTTTTGGGCGCGTTCTTGGTCCGAGAAGGTGATTCGACACGAGGTGAGTCTCCTTTCCAACCTTGTAAGAGGTAATTATCCCCATAGGTGATTGAAACGTCCTTACTTGCGGGGGCTACGCACGCACGAGGTGACGAGAGTCCGTGCGTAGCTACTACTATGTTATGTCGGGTAGTTTTTAGGGCACACAAGCATGCTCTTTTGTGCTTTGCATGCATTCCTACTTGTATGTGAGTTGCTTATTATCCTTGAATTGGCATGAGAATATTAGGAAGTTATGTTCAAAAACTTCATTTGTTTGAGTTCTTGACTCCAAGTACAATCTCTGTTAAACTACTAAATTCCTGATAAATTCTGTGTATGTATAGGAGAACCCGCGTCGCATGTATGATTCGTGAGCGGGGTAGCCTATCATTATGTTAACCGCGTCGCATGTTCGATTTGCGAGCGGGGTAATAGATGTATATATGGTTCGAGCCATTCGATCCTCGGCAGTGCACATTTATTTTTATGTCGCTTCGGCCGTACACTTCGGCATACTATGTGCTATGTATTTGGCTGATAGTCTTGTTATTATTAAATAAATTTCTCCATGTGGAAGGGAAATTTGGGACTTTTGTGATAATTGTTATTTGACTCATGAGAATAAATTGCAATTTTATATACTTGATACTTCATGCCTTAGTGAATTCCACGACTGCTATCCCTGTGTAGATTTATTTAATCATATTATATGTTATTGAACCTAGTAAGTATCATGTCTACCTCTCGTCATTACTTGTTTGAGTTTAGAAGGGATACTCAGTGGGTACATATTTGTTTATATGTACTCATGCTACGCTTCTGTACTTAATTGTACAGGTTCTGA
>ML243629.1:7451-26965 GCA_005239495.1 Nicotiana undulata
GTGTGTGTGTGTATGTGTGATAATAAATTTAAATAGCTACTTTTATAGTCGGTTTGGTTAGGATTTTCGGTTATTTTTTTATTAAAACCAAAACCATATATATATATATATATATATATATATGTGTGTGTGTGTGTGTGTGTGTATGTGTGTGTGTGTGTGTGTGTGTGTAATAATAAATTTAAATAGCTACTTTTATAGTCGGTTTGGTTCAGGCGTTTTCAGCTATTTTTTATTAAAACCAAAACCAAACCAAACCTAAAAAGTATTGGTTTTTTGGTCAGTTTGGTTCGATTTTCGTTTTGGTTCGGTTTTTCGTATTTTTATGAACACCCCTACGAGCGGCTAATGTAACTTTTTGGGAGTTTGTCATGTATTCACTTGACTTTGGCAATTAACATTCTGACATTGCAGGCCCAACAGAAGGGCGAGCTCGTAGAGCAGCTTCGAGAAGAGGCCAAGATGAAGGAGGTCGAGACTCTGGGTGGAATCAGCATATGGATCGCCTTGCCTCGGAGAAAGACGTGGTTCGGGCCCAACTGACTTCGGTCGAGCGTTAACTTCAAAGTGTGAAGGTGGAAAGCTTGGCACGGGCCCAGAAGATTGAGGAGCTCGAGGCTAAGTTGGCCGCTGAGCTTGCAAAGGCTAAGTCTAAGGTGGAGGCGCTCGTGGCCTCTTACCGAGCTGACGTCGAGGCTGCCAAAATTGGGGCATAGGAGATTTTTGTTGTTGTTGAAGTCAAATTGTCATGTGTTGTCGATCATGAAAGGCGACAATCCCGAAGAGAGACTCTCAAGGAAGTGCATGCTCGAGGCTTTGACCTCTCAGCTGATATCGAGAACGCAAAAGCTTTGGAGGACGAGGCCGAAACTTTACTCTCTGATGATGAAGACTCTGCTAGTGGGTCCAAGAGCAGAGGAGATTAGGATGAAGCCCCCGAAGAAGCAGCTCCCGAAGATGTGGCTCCCAAAGTGGACTAGGCCCTTAGGATTTTTCTTCTTCTGTGTTTTATCTTTGTTTTTTGTGTAAGGCCCCTTGTGGCCTTTGTAAATATCTTCTATAAATAAAACGTTCTTTTTCTTTCCAGTTTGTCTCCGATTTGTGATAAATTCTGCTTTGTTTGTGACTTGTGAAAATTTTGTTGTTGTAGTCTCTGTAGTCGGACTAGGTCGAACTTAAATCAATCCCTTAGGTTTTAAAAAGCGAGTCCCCGAGCTTGATAATATGTTCAAGATTTCGGACGGTTTGATCGAAGCCATAACTGCATTATTTTTATAACTAAGTTTGAGTGAATTTTGAACTTAGAATAAAACAAACCCTTAGGTTTTTATCAAGTAATGGGTAAGTTTCGAACTTATAGTAACATACCCCTTAAGGTTTTATGATGAATCTTCGAGCTATATTCTAGTTGTTATTCGAGTTCGGAATAGCGGAACCCTTAGGTCCGAATTGAGTGAGAACAAGGTCTCGAACTCCAAACGTATTAGCCCTTAGGTTCTTTAGACTGGGCCGATCTAGCCTCTAAAAATGGCTATTATTTCCCCTTTTCGAAATAAAAGACTTTGTAAGAATTTCTTTATGCCTTAGCATTTATTTATTAATGATAACTAGTGATTTATACTACTATTTACTCCCACTTTCTTAGGTTTTTAGGCCAATTTGAATACAATACTCCCACATTCTGATGCAAGTTGTTTGAATTGCAGGAATTGAGTTGATTCGTAACTATTGACCCAAAAAGATCTCAAAAGGAGCAGAACTTGCAAAGTCCCTGAACCCAGCAGAAACGCTGCAGCACTTACTTTTCCACTTCAGCGTTTGCCACTCCGCTGCAGTGAATTTCTCTCCTCTGCCCCGCATGTCAAACTTCAGAGAGATGTTTTTTAGGCTAAGCAAAGCGTTGTCCGCACTATTTTTCCACTGCAGCGGTTCACCTACCGCTGCAACATCCATTTATTCGTTGGACGCATTTTAGAAACTTCAGAGAATTGGCAGCATTGGGATTCACACTTTCGCGGTCATCGGTGTTAATCCGCTGCCGCGTTCCATCCACCGCTGCAACATTCTATTATTCCCCTGGAAGCGGAATGGAAGAATCAGAGAGTTACAAAGTTCAAGACCGCTACAGCGGAAGCCATTCTGCCGCGGCGCTCAGAAATACACTAGGAGCGGATTCTCCGTAGGGGCAATTTTGTCCAGTATTTTTAGCCTAGTATAAATAGATCTTTTTCTCATTTTTTAGGGAAGCAGTTGTCGAGGGAACACGTGAATAGTGCTTGTTGACTATTTTGAGTAATTTTAGCTTAGTTTTCACAATAGTTCTTCAATTTCTATCTTGTAATCTACATTTATGAGCTTAATTTCATCTTCTACTTTAGTTTCTTATTCATTTATGAGTAGATATACCCTTAAGCTAGGTTGTGACCAAACCCTAGTGTGGGTAAGTAATGGGTCTTAAATTTTAGGATGATTTTGTGTATGGGTGTTTGGTTTTTAGCCTAATTTGTGCAGAAATCTCAGATTTAGTGGTTGCAAACACTATTTCATGCCTTCATGACTAGAGTTATTCTTGAGAAAGATGACCCAAGTCTAGGTAATTAGGCTAACAAGGTATTGGGGTAAGCTCAAGAGATTGATAGCCCAATAAAAGGGTAGATTCTAGACATAGCTATACCCGACTTGAGCCAATTCATGTGATTCTATGAAGACACCCAATTGTGCTTGAGAAGGCCAATTTGGGCAAAGTCACCCAAATTACCGAGAGGTATTGGGTGAGTAACTTAGCATGAGGTTATGCCTCTCACCCACAACTCACAAGGTTATTCTCAATTTTAGATCCCGTTATTCACTCACCTAGGAGTAAGTCATAGCCCTAGTGCTTTTAATCAATTGAGAAAATCCACAAAAAGATCATAGATAACTAGTTCATAGTCTCTCTTAGTTTAAAACTTAGCATAATTACAAAACCCTTTTTTATGAGAAGTGTAATTAAGAGCATGACACACCACTAGATTACTTAGACACTCAACTCCCACATATATAGCTCTCTGTGGAAATCAATCTCGACCCGTTCGGGTAAAAGCTACTTCGACCCCTTCCTTGCTACTATTTAGTGGTATAGGCGGGAGCCGATCACTTTTTGGCGCCGTTGTCGGGGAGCTTTAATGGTGTTGATTATCTACTTGAATAGTGGTGTCAATTTTTCTTCTTTCCTTCTGTTTGCTAACGTGTGTGTTTAAATTTAATACAGGTACATATGGCGGATCCTTTAGTCAATATCATTCCAGGGGAGGAGGTATATGATAACAGAGAGGATGAATTAAATCAAGTACCTCCACCTCCAAGACGGGGCCGACATGCCAATCTTAATGATGATATTCCAAACCCTCCCCTGCCTCCACCTCCCAGAGCTTCCCCTCAGGTGCTTCCAAACGAGGGGTACGCAAGTGCTATTGTCCCGCCTAGAATCCGGGCGGGCAACTTCCAAATCACAAATGTAATGCTGACACTCCTGGAGCAGCGGGGGTACTTCACAGGAGCTCCCCACCAAAATGCTTACAAGCATTTAAAGGGCTTCGTAGATACCTGCTGGGGAAGCAAGCAAACAAACGTCTCAGAGGATGCCTTAAGGCTTAGGCTATTTCCCTTCTCTCTCTAAGGGAAAGCCCTAGATTGGCTTGAGCGACTCCCCTACCATTCCATATCTACGTGGGATGAGTTGGCGGACAAGTTCATTGCTAAGAAATGAGTTTCTTCATGAAATTTGGGAACTCTACAGAACTATGGTCAAAGAGTGCCCAAATAATGACATGACGGAGGCCATGATACAACAGACTTTCTACCGAGGCATCAATACCACAAATCAGTGTGTGGTCAACCAACTCGCTGGAGGCAACTTTATGAAGCTGACTTACACTGAGACATGTGACATTATAGATGAAATGGCTAACACTTCGTCAGCATGGAAGAGTAGAGAAAATGTGCCTCAGGGTGATCCAAGTGTTATTAACCTCCACAAAGAGCTTCAAGATCAAGGGCAAGCAATTGCCGAGCTTACCACCACCATGAATCAACTTGCTAAGGCACAACTTCAACAAATACAAGTCCCAAATCAAGTGCATGCTATGGAGGGGGTAAATCTTTTGGTGAACAAGTGAAGGCCTCGTGGAAATCAAATGCAAAACAACAATGACCAATGCGACCAAGGAGTGAGTGGGTATAATCAAGAATATTCTTATGGTGATCAAGATGAAGATGTGATGTATGCCAACAATTTTTCAAGGGCAAAGGAAGCAATCAAAATTGGAATACTCAAGGGAACAACCAAAGTTGGAACAATCAAAGGCAAAGCAATTGGAACAATAATAACAACTCAAGCAATTGGGGGAACAACAACCAATAATGGGGAGGCAACCATAGCAATTGGGGTGGTAATGGTAATCGGGGGTTGGGCTTTCAAAGGCCCCCGATGTATCAACAACCAAGAAATCCAGCCCCGTATCAATCACAAGGCCAAAGTTCCTCAAGTAATGACATGGGTAGATGAGCAAATGTTCAAACAAATGATGGAACGCAATGCGGATTCGGATACTCAACTTGCCTCCCATAACACCTCCATTCGAAATCTTGAAGTTTAAATGGGACAAATCTCATAAGCCTTGAACACACGCCCGAAAGGAGCACTACCTAGTGATACGGTGGTGAACTCCAAGGGTGGGAACACCAACAACAATACCGGTCATGCCATGGCGGAGACCACAAGAAGTGGACAAGGTGTTGAGGCTAGTTCTTCAAAGATAAAGAGAGTTGTTGGTGATGAATGATGATGATGACTTGCAAAATGATGAGATTCCGATTGAGGTTGAGCATGTGGTGGAATATCCAACAACTAGTGAAGTGAGAATAGACATTCATGATCATGAGGAGGAATTTCAAAGTGACGTGAACCCGTCTAGGGAACACGTAATTGACATGCCCGAGCCGGTTGTGTTGAAAGCAAAAGCACCATTGCCTAGGCCTCCTCCTCCCTATCCCCAAAGGTTGGCAAAGCAAAAGAATGAGAACCAATTCAAGAAATTCATCGACATGATGAAGAGTCTATCCATCAATGTTCCTTTGGTTGAAGCACTTGAGCAAATTCCTGGGTATGCCAAGTTCATGAAGGACCTGGTCACAAAGAAAAGGTCAATGGAGTCTGAGACTATAAAGATGACTCACCAAGTGAGTGCAATAGTGCACTCAATGGCACTCAAGCTTGAAGACCCCAGGGCATTCACCATTCCTTGTACAATTGGTAGCGCGGATTTTGCCAAGGCATTGTGCGACTTGGGAGCTAGCATCAATTTGATGCCATATTCGGTCTTCAAAACCTTGGGAATTGGTCAACCTAGGTCTACTTCCATGCGACTTCAAATGACGGATCGATCTATGAAGCGACCTCTAGGAATCATTGATGATGTGTTGGTGCGGGTTGACAAGTTCATTTTGCCCGTAGATTTTGTTATCTCGGATTGTGAGGTGAATTATGAAGTTCCTATCATCTTGGGAAGGCCTTTCCTTGAAACGGGGAAGGCCTTAGTTGACGTGGAGGCCGGTGAGCTCACCTTCCGGGTGGGCGATGAAAAGGTCGTGTTCCACGTTTGCAAGTCAATGAAGCAACCCAATAGCACGGAGGTGTGTTCTTTCATGGACCTTCTCACCGAGGTCATTATTGATGAAACCGGCTCAATGATAAATGTTGAAGACCCCGTGGAGGCGGTTATTTTGAATCATGATGATATTGTGGTGGATGGCTTGATCGAGTGTACCAATGCTCTACAAGGCATGGGTTCTTATTCATATGGTCCTCGAAAGTTATCCTTGGATTTGGAGAATCGGAAAACTCCTCCAACAAAGCCTTCAATTGAAGAGCCACCTACCTTGGAGTTGAAGCCACTTCCACCACACCTCAGGTATGAATTCTTGGGTCCTTCTCGTACTTTACATGTTATACTTTCATCTTGCCTAACCAAATTGCAGGTAGACTCTACTCTCAAAATGTTACAAAGGAGGAAGAAGGCCATAGGATGGACACTTGCAGATATTCAGGGAATTAGCCCCGCATTTTGTATGCACAAAATCATTCTCGAGGATGGAGCAAAGACTTACGTAGAACATCAACGGAGGCTAAATGAAGCAATGCAAGAAGTTGTGAAGAAAGAAATAATCAAGTGGATTGATGCAGGGTCGTCTACCCAATCTCGGATAGTGCTTGGACTTCTCCAGTCCAATGTGTTCCAAAAAAGGGTGGCATGAACGTGGTACAAAATGACAAGAATGAACTTATTCCAACAAGGACAATCACTGGATGGCGGGTATGCATGGATTACCGCAAGTTGAACAAAGTGACCCGCAAAGATCACTTCCATTTGCCTTTCTTAAACCAAATGATTGACAGACTTGCGGGGAGAGCTTTCTATTTCTTCTTGGATGGGTATTCAGGTTATAACCAAATCTTGATATCTCCGGAAGACCAAGAAAAGACAACATTCACTTGTCCCTATGGGACATTTGCTTTCTCCAGGATGCCTTTTGGATTGTGCAATGCACCCGCTACATTTCAGCGGTGCATGATGGCAATTTTCACTGATATGGTTGAAGACTTTCTAGAGGTATTCATGGATGATTTCAGCGTGGTAAGGGACTCCTTTGATGAATGCTTGAAAAATCTTGACAAAGTTCTTTCCCGTTGTGAAGAAACCAACCTAGTGCTCAACTGGGAAAAATGTCAATTTATGGTTGAAGAAGGGATAGTTCTTGGCAACAAAATCTCAAAGCATGGGCTTGAAGTAGACAAGGCCAAGATCGAGGTCATTTCCAAATTGCCTCCTCCGACCTCGGTGAAGGGAGTCCGTAGCTTTCTTGGGCATTCAGGGTTCTACCGGCGCTTCATTAAAGCCTTTTCGAAGGTGGTGAATACTCTTTGCAAGCTATTGGAAAAAGATGCCAAGTTCCACTTTGATGACAATTGTATTAGAGCATTTGAGTTATTGAAGCAAAAGCTAACTACCACGCCAATTATCACAGTGCCGGATTGAGCGCTCCTTTTGAGCTAATGTGTGATTCGAGTGATGTGGCGGGGGGTGCAGTTTTGGGCCAAAGGGTGAACAAAATCTTTCACCCCATTTACTATGCAATCAAGACCATGAACTCGCCCAAATGAACTACATCGTCATTGCAAAAGAGTTGTTGGCTATAGTCTTTGCAATGGAGAAATTTAGGCCTTATCTTATGGGCGCCAAGGTGATAGTTCACACCGACCATGCGACGCTTCAGTATCTAATGATGAAAAAGGATTCCAAGGCGAGACTTATGAGATGGGTGTTATTGCTTCAAGAGTTTGATTTGGAAATCGTTGATAGAAAAGGGAGTGAGAACCAAGTTGCCGACCATCTTTCCCGATTGGAAGAGCAAGGAAGGCCAAGTGATGGCCTTGAGATTAATGATAGTTTCCCGGATGAACAACTGCTCTCCATATCTTTGCATGATATGCCATGGTTCGCGGACATCGCCAACTACATTGTTACCGATGTTGTCTCGTTTGAGCTCTCTTCTAACCAAAGGAAGAAGCTTAGACGGGATAGCTTGGATTACTATTGGGATGAACTATTTTTGCTCAAGATATGCAATGATGGTGTCATTCGGAGTTGTGTTCCCGAAGAAGAGCAAGTGTCAATTCTTGAGTCGTGTCACTCCTCACCTTATGGTGGCCATCATGGAGGGGCAAGGACCACTTCAAAAGTCTTAAGTTGTGGTTTCTTTTGGACCACTTTGTTCAAGGATGCTAGTGAGTTGGTCAAGCGGTGTGATGAATGACAAAGAATGGGCGGCATATCCAAGAAAGATGAAATGCCCCTCACTACAATTCTTGAGGTGGATATCTTCGATGTTTGGAGAATTGATTTTAGGGATCCCTTTGTTAGTTCCATTGGAAACACATACAGACTTGTAGTGGTGGACTATGTTTCGAAATGGGTTGAAGCCATCGCTTTGCCCAACATTGAGGCCCGAAGTGTGGTTGGTTTTCTAAAGAAGAATATTTTCACAAGATTTGGGACACCCCGTGCCATCATCAGTGATGGGGGATCTCATTTTTTCAATAGGCCCTTTGATTCATTACTAGCCAAGTATGGAGTCAATCATAAAGTGTCTACTCCGTACCACCCTCAAGCAAGTGGCCAAGTTGAAGTGTTTAATCGTGAAATCAAGAACATTTTGGCCAAGACAGTGAATGCTAATCGGACTTACTGGTCCCGGAAGCTTGATGATGCTCTTTGCGCTTACCGGATTGCTTTCAAAACACCTATCGGTATGTCTCCTTACCGGTTGGTGTATGGCAAAGCATATTATCTTCCAGTGGATTTGGATCACAAGGCACTATGGGCATTGAAGAAGTTGAACTTGGATTGGGATACTGCTTCAAATCTGAGAGTTGATCACCTCAATGAGCTAGATGAGTTTAGATTCCATGCATATGCTAGCTCTTCTTTGTACAAAGAGAAAATGAAGTACGTGCACGACAAATATGCCAAATACCGGGAGTTCAAAGTGGGAGACTTAGTGCTTCTTTTCAATTCTAGGATTCGTCTCTTCCTGGGTAAACTTACGTCCAAGTGGAGTGGCCCGTTTGAAGTGGTATTGGTTACACCCTTTGGTGCTCTTGATCTCAAAAACAAGAATGGGGAGATTTTTCGTTTGAATGGGCAGAGGGTCAAGCATTATCTGGGTAAATTTGAAGATAGCCACATGGTGGATTTGTTGAAATTCCTTTGAAAATGGTAACATGCGTCGTGTTGCGACGTTAAATCAGGCGTTTCTTAGGAGGCAACCCAAGTGTTTTCTTTTCTTTCTTTTTGGTTGTTTTTGGTAGGATAGATTTTTGAGCTAACCAGTTGTGAAGTTGATGTAGGACTTGGGTGGATGCAGTGCAGGTAATAATCTGGGAATTGAGAAAAGTGGCAAAAATTCTGTTGCAGCGGTCATAAATCCGCTGTCAGCGGTGACCAAGCATTGTAGCAAAAAATGGCCGCTGACAGCGGTCCAAATAGGCCATGTTCTCTTAATCTCAATTACGCTGTAGCATTTACTATTTCGCTGTCTCAGAGTGTAGTCCGTTGTGGCGTCAGAATTATGCTACATCGGTGAAGGTGAAAGTTCAGCAATTCTGAAAGAGTAAAAGCGCGGTCAGCGGTAAAAATTCATTGTCGCGCTAGGTAAGTCGGTCATGGGTCCCACCACCTTAGTATATATACTAGGGGACCTTCATTTTTTTACCCTTTTTCGCTCATTTGCTTATCACCCAACAAAAGTTACTGCTCGTTACTTTTTCACTGTTCATCCAAGTCCCTTAAGTTCATCCCTTTTCATCCTTCATCTTCATTAAATTACTGGTATGTTCTCATGATTCATTTTTAGTTTAGTATTTGTTCTTAATTTTAGGTTATTTTAGGGTGTTTTTCTTTTGTTTGCTTTTTGTTTAGAGTTAGTGCAACCCTAATCTTTGAAATTGAATCATCATGGTGTGTTATAATGTTGGGGTAATGCTTTCTGGGTATTTATGTGCATATAGGGTTCTTCATGTTTGTGTTTTTGGTGAAAATTTTGAAAATCTGATAAACCCTAGTCCTGCGTGCACTGTTCTGACGACCTCCGCTGCAGCGGTTCAAAATTCCGCTGACAGCGGAGGTCCAAAATCATATGCTGTCAATGCAAGGATTCCGCTGCAGTGTTTTAAAAATCCGCTGACAGCGAATCCGTGTACGCTGCAGCGGTCAAAAATGCGCGGTCCGCGTTTCTTTAGTTCAGAGAGTTCACTCTCAGATATTTTCAATTTCCGCTGCAGCGGCCAGAATTCTGCTGTTAGTGGTGGCCAAACGCTGCAGCGGTCTAGTTTTCCGCGGTCTAGTTTTCAAGATTCAGAGAGGGGTAGTCTGATTCCCCTAGTTCCACTGCAGCGGTCAAAATTCCACTGTCAACGGTGACCATTCCGCTGCAGCGGTTCTTTTGTGCTGACAGCGGATTGGCTCTATGTGCACTGTTTCATTCTCTGCTTATGAGCTTCTATTTGGTACTTATGTACAATGTGTTAACAATGTTTGTGACATGTTTGCAAATAATGGTGAGATCAAAGGGAGGACCTGATAAGCAACCCGGGAGAGGCGACCCTTCAAGAGGTCGAGGCAAAGAAAAACAACAAAACCCATTGGGCCCGACAAAAGCAATTGGGAAGAAACAAAAGCGGAAGAGAACAAGTCCTAAAGAGTCGGAGTCTAGTGAGTACTTGCCCTCCCGGGAAGCTTCGGAGGGACAGAGTGGAGCAGCTTTAGCAGCTGTATTATCAAAGCCAAGGAGACTCATCAACGAGCCCACTAGCTCTGAGTCTTTTGATGACTCATCTAGTCATTCAGCCACTCCTCTCGAGGGCACAGGTACAGCTGCCCAATCAGCAGCCCCTCTTTCCATCAACCTCGATAGCTCAGATGAGGTATCTGATGATGGAAGGGGTGGTGACCTCCGAGTGTAGACTGTTGGAGTTCTGAGGACCAGAAACTCGTTGATATGGTAGGCCCGGTTTGTCTCTGAACTGGCCTATCATCAATTTAGAGACTCGTGGCCCCAAAGATCTCTCATCCCAGAAAGACCATTCATCATCAAGGATCTTCTACCCCTCAACCCCGATGTTAAGAAGTAGTTTTTAGAGAGGGAGGGGTGGGACTTCTTTACACTCAAAGTAGTTGATGCCAATGAATTCGTGGTGAAGGAGTTCTATACAAATGTGGCATACACCAAAAAGGACACATACCTCACCAAGGTTCGCAACCAGAAAATCTTGTACAATGGCAAAACTTTTAATAGGTATGCGGGTTTCGGGGATGAAGATGAAACTCGGTACTTGGAGAAAGTGAACATGAAAGATTTGGCTCGCCCATGGTTAGCTTCAGTCATAGCTATCCCAGGGACTACACCGGATTGGTTGGTTGCAGGCACCCCCATCAAAAGGAACACATTGAGTTTTGAGGCTAGGGGATGGGCCACATTTGTGTGCAGCAGGATAGACCCAATACTCCATGACAGTGATATGCCCCTTTCCAGGGTGGTGATAGTGGGTGATATTATGGACACTATCCCGATTAACATCGGGAATATCATGTGCAGAGTGATAGAGCGGGTTGTGAAGAAGAATGAGGCCTCATATCCCTTTCCCAATTTCCTGACTATGTATTTCCAAGACAACGAGGTTGAGGGCAGGGATTTTGATACGTTTGTGAAGCCCCGGACTGCTTTCTCTTGGTACAGTTTGAAGGGGTTAGACAACCCCAAGCAAAAAGGGAAAGCCTCCACCTTTGCAGCCCCTGGTACTTCCACAGCCACAGAGCCGTCCGTTGCTGCTGAAGGCTCCCTAGCTTCTGAGGGGCCCACTGCTGGTGTTATCCCTAATCCTCCATCAGATCCTGCTATGCCCATACCAGTCTCAGTGCCATCATCATCCACATATCCTCGGACAGCCCTGAAAGTGTCCCAGACCCTAGTTGGTATCACCAACTGGCTGCAGGTAGCTTCCTCTAGACTTTCTGACCTTTCTTCTACAGTTGCAGCCCAGTCAGCTCCGACATCCATTGCGTTGCCTCTTACTCTGGAGGAAACATTGAAGAGCTTGGTGGATAACCAAAATAAAATCATGGAGACTCTAGAGAAACAACAACAGGAGATAACTTATTGGGGCAAGTATGTGAAGAAGATGAAAAAGGTCCAGGATGATATGAAGAAGGTACAGAAGAAGACGCAGGAGACTCAAGCTGCCTTGGTGAAGGAGGTGGCAAAGGTCGCAGTTGCAGGGGACATCCCCCTTGATTTTTTTCTAGGAGAGTCAGGCCCCACTAACCAGGATGCACATGTCGATGAGGCAGACCTTCCATCACCCCAGTTCGTAGGAGATTCATCCCGCGGACTAGCGACATGGAGATTCAGCTCGAGGAGCCTGAGGGCCAGACATCCATGCAGCCAGATGACCCTGTTACCACCACTGGAACAGTGCCTTCTTCATCAGCCCCAGTTGATCCTACACCTATGCAGTCTGAGGCACAATAAGAGGTTCCTCTTACTCTCTCTCACCCCTTTTCCTTGATCTATATTTTGGCTAGTTAGCATTGAGGACAATTCTAATTTTAATTGAAGGGGTTGTCCTCTACTTGGTAGTTGATAATTTCAGACAATTTGATGATTTTGGGTTGTAATAACCGTTGATACTCTTTTTCTTTCCTTATTTACATTCCCGTACTTTTTACCTTTTGGCATGTATATATTCAGATTACCTACCCTATCATATGTATATATCCATCCCCTATTGTAAATATTCATTTATGATTTTCGTATTTTCTTACTTTATAACTTCTTTAGCTTCTTCCATTTATAGTCTAACTTCTTATTTCATTTAGTAGCTTCGTTTTAATTTATAACTTCTTCTTTTCCTTTTGCGTGGTCAATAAGCCCCTGGTTTTCTTAAGGCCACGGTTCTTTCCAGGAGTGGAAATTTTGCGAACCGGGTGTCTCTTCCCTACGACAGACGGTGTGACGACCTTCTTAATGTTTTGAGTCAAGTTTTCGCTTTTCTTTTTGTTTTTGTTTTCTTTTGCCTCAGTAGTAGTGAATAAATGTGATTAAAATAGAGCTTCACTTGGCACCAACAGACTTACCTTTGACCTCATGGTTAAAGACAGATTACAAATAAGGCTAGTTCTAGTTGTGACCCTTAGAGTCTTGAGTTGACTGAAACCGTCGTCAGGTGGTATACATGGCCATACTTGAGTTATCAATTTGAACCAAGGTTGTTGTGGGCCCTCGACTCGATACTCTTTAACAATCCTAAGGTTTGTGAGGTGAGGTTTGAAATTACATATCCCGAGTACCGTGCCTAAAAGTCTAGAACTTGCCCCGAGTGTTTTTCTAGGAGAAATCTTAAGTGAGATCGACTTGTGAGATGATCATAGGCCTTCCTTGACTCCCTACTGATATTGAAGACCTCTTTAGACTACCTTGACAACATCTCTAGTCAACCCCTTTTGAGCCTGAGCCGATTTGTTCAAAAACCATATTGTAAACCTTCATCCATTCTCTAATGACCCTCTCTTGGCACCCTTTTTTTTCCTTGAGCACTCTTGATAAATAATAGGCAAAAATCATAAGTTTGGGGGAGAGACGAGGGAATGCATAGTTATGAAAGTCTTGGTGATAAAACAATGGGCCAAAGAAAAGGTTGAAAATCAAAATGAACCAAAAAGAAAAGAAAAAGGGTGAAGGAAAATCAAGAAGAAAAGAAAAAAGTTGAAAAAAGAGGTTGAAATGGTGGAAAAGAAAGGAAAAGGGAGAAAAATGTGCCCAAAGTAAAAGAAAAGAGTGACTATGAGCCTCTCTAAGTTCCCCAAGGAAAAAGTGTGAGTCAAAGAGTCAAGAGTAAAATGTGCAAAGGTGTGAAAAATTGGAGTGCTTAAGGGAAGATTTTCTACCAAAGTTCATCATGACCCAACTTGATCCAAGAAGCCTCCATTACATACCGACAAAGCCCTATAGGATCTCAAGTTGAGTGAGCTTAAATTAGTGATGATTTACACGAGGGGCAAGCTTATGGTACTTAAAGCCGAACTTGAGGCATTCTTTTGAGAGTGAAGAAAGCACCCCATGCTAAACCCAATTATGAGAGTTCATTCTTTATGGTGAGATGAGCCCAAGGAAAGTAGAGGAGGAAGAGTCTGGGATCCACAGTGATTGAGGTGAAAGAGAGATGCTCTATGATGACCTTAGTCAACTCTTGAAGCTTTGGTGTCACACTAGATCTAGTGAGATAGAAAATCATTGCACAATGTTGTCGATAATTCAATTTTGTTGAGGATAATTGTTGGTCCCAATTGAAGTTTGATGAATCACAGCTTAATAGCTGAAATACTTTCTCTTTTCTTGTTACGGAGGTCGGAGTTATTTTGTTTGCTTGAGGACAAGCAAATGCTTAAGTTTGGGGGAGTTGATAACTAGTGATTTTATACTACTATTTACTCCCACTTTCTTAGGTTTTTAGGCCAATTTGAATACAATACTCTCACATTCTGATGCAAGTTGTTTGAATTGCAGGAATTGAGTTGATTCGTAAGTATTGACCCAAAAAGATCTCAAAAGGAGCAGAACTTGCAAAGTCCCTGAACCCAGCAGAAAAGCTGCAGCACTTACTTTCCGCTGCAGCGTTTGTCACTCCGCTGCAGCGAATTTCTCTCCGCTGCCCCGCATGTCAAACTTCAAAGAGGTGTTTCTGAGGATAAGCAAAGTGTTGTCCGCACTATTTTTTCACTGCAGCGGTTCACCTACCGCTGTAGCATATATTTATTCGCAATTTTAGAAACTTCAGAGTTTTGGCAGCATTGGGGATTCACACTTTCGCAGTCAGCGGTATTAATCTGCTGCCACGTTCGAGCCACCGCAACAGCGTTCTATTATTCCCCTGGACGCGAAATGGAGAATCAGAGAGTTACAAAGTTCAAGACCGCTGCAACGGCCATTATTCCGCTGCAGCGGAAGCCATTCCACCGCGGCGCTCAGAAATACACTGGGAGCGGATTCTCCGTAGGGGCAACTTTGTCCAATATTTTCAGCCTAGTATAAATAGATCTTTTTCTCATTTTCTTTTACGGAAGCAGCTGTCTGATATGCCTATAGGACCTCGGGTATAATTTCCCTCTATTTCCCTTTAGCTTTGTTCAACCTTTTCTTTAAGTTTTAGATGATAGTCTTGTTTGTTGATTCAGCATGTCCATTCCCACTAGGGTGATACAGTGTTGATAGTATCATATTTATTTTATGATCCTCGAGGAATTTTAATACTTTGTTGCTGATAAACTGTTTACCATTGTCATATACTATTTATGCGGGTATCCCAAATCAACATGCGATGTGATCTCATATGAAATATATCATCTCTTTCTCCCTGACTTACACGAAAGCCTGTGCTTCAACCCATTTAGAGAAATAGTCAGTCATAAACAAAAGAACTTAGCTTTACCTGGGGCCCATGACAGAGGGACGACGATATCCATTCCCCATTTCATGAATGGCCATGGGGATAGGACCGAGTGAAGTTGTTCTCCGGGCTTGTGGATCATCGGTGCAAACCTTTGACATTTGTCGCATCTTCGAACAAACTCCTTAGAGTCTTTTTCCATGCTATCCCAATAGTATCCTGCTCTAATGACTTTGCAGATTAGTGACTCAGCGCCGGAATGGTTCCCAAAAGTGCCTTCATAGACTTCTCGCAGAACATAATTAGTATCTCCGGGTCCTAAACATACTGCCAATAGTCCATCGAATGTCCTTCTGTATGATGTTCCGTCTTCGTCTAATGTAAAACAAGCGACTTTAGTTCTAAGGACCCTTGATTTTTTAGGGTCCGATGGGAGCTTTCCATTTTTCAAGTACTCGATGTATTTATTCCTCCAGTCCCAAGTTAAACTTGAAGAATTTACTTCGACATGCCCTTCCTCGATCACATACCTCGAGAGTTGAACGACAGTCCCCGAGCTAATCTCATCTTCTTCGACCGATGACCCCAAATTTGCTAATGCATCGGCCTCACAGTTTTGTTCTCGAGGTACATGTTGTAGAGTCCATTCCTTGAAACGATGCAAAGTTATTTGTAATTTGTCCAAATAACTTTGCATAGTGTCCTCTCGAACTTCGAGTGTTTTGTTCACCTGGTTCACCACCAGTAAAGAGTCACAATTAGCTTCGATGACTTTGGATCCCAAGCTTTTGGCTAACTCGAGACCTGCAATCATGGCCTCGTACTCGGCCTCATTGTTAGTCAATCTAGAAGTTTTAATTGATTGTCTAATAGTGCTGCCCTTAGGCGGGTTCAAAATGATGCCTAGCCCCGACCCTTTCACATTCGAGGCATCGTCCGCGAAGAGGGTCCATACCCCAATGATGTACCTGATTTTAATAAAAGTTCCTTTTTGACTTCAAGCATGAGGGTTGGCGTGAAATCGACCACGAAGTCTACTAAAATTTGAGACTTGATGGCCGTTCGAGTTGATATTCATTATCGTACCTGCTGAGTTCGACGACCCATTTGGCCAATCATCCTGATAACTCGGGCTTGTGCCAAACAGTACGGAGTGGGTTAGTGGTTAATACACATATGGGGTGGCATTGAAAATATGGTTTTAACTTCTTTGAAGCGCTTATCAGTGCAAGTGCCAATTGTATAACCCAAAAAATAATTTTCAAGGTCAAAGCAATAATTTTATATGATGGGCCACAAGCAAAAGATTCAATCCGAAAGATATAATTTTTTGTTAATACAACGTGATAGAGAAGTGGAAAATAAATTCAATGACAGATAATATAATAAAAATAAAGCAGAGAAGAAATAATTCTTATTGAATAATCCTTGACAGGATGTTGAGCCGAACGGAGCTTGAAGGGCCAAACTATGGCTAACTTGGGAGCAAGATGATATGAATTACAATGTATAGAATTGTAGAGAAGAAAGTTTGATTCCCTGATTGTGATAAAACTATGTCTATTTATAGGGATAAACCTAAGTAACCATTCTCCTTGAATAATGGGTCCATTATGAGCATTTACTCAACCCATCCATTACTTTTGGAAGACTTGTAACAGCTGTGTAAATGCTGGAATTCCGTACCTGTTGAGTCAATCTCGTGCCTGCTGAGTCAATCTCGTGCCTATTGAGTCAATCTCGTGCATGCTGAGTCAATCTTGCAATTGATTGCCTTGTTCTGACCGTTACAATCATTTATTATATTTATTGTACGTTACATAATTGATTTGTAACTGATGGAGTAATGATGATAAATCCCATATAATCCGGGATTAATTGATTCCTTCCTCATTTTTAATTATGAGATATTCTCCCGCACCTGTTTCGAGCTATTTATGATGACCTGTTCCGAGGCTATCAGGCACTATATGAATATGTTCGGTCCCGGGGGTGTTTCACATATCATCTTTACATGTCATTCTTCACTTTTCGCCAAGCTTTGCTGACACGTGTTGCCATTTAATAGACCCACATGGCGAGTTTATTTTTCGCCAATACAGATAGTCCCCCCACTTTCCGGTTATTCAGTGTGATATGACCGAGAAGTGGAAGATTTGATCCTTTTCTCCCTTGCCTCTGCCTCATTAAAAACCTTGTCGAAAAAACCCAATAGGGAAAAAAAACCAGACAAAGGTAAAAAGAGTGCAGAACTTAAAGATTCATATGACAACTTCAACGCTCATGTTCGTTTCGTCAATAATCAGTTGGTTTACCCCTGTCTTATTTCGGGGTTTGAAGACAAATGTTTTCCTTATGTTTGGCAAGTTCGATATATGAATTTCGGCTTTATTTTCTGCCTACTTTAATGTTTGGGTTTTTGTTTCACCTTTTGTTATTTGACTTTGCATTAAAAATGCTTCAATACTTCGTGTCTTTTCGAGCACGATTTATAAAAAAAGAGGGCCCTTTTTTATCGACACTTAATGAAGAAGACGTCTCAACTTCATAATGGTATAAATATGCAATAGAGAGATAGGAATTTTTCACATGTTTAAGAATGTTTTTGAAGAAAGTTTACTGTTTGAACTTTCACAACATTTTACATGTGTTTGATCATCGTCTAAAACTCATGTTGCAACTGTTTTCTTTGAACAGGTTTGATATGCACTTGTATTTCGTAACTGTTTTTCTTATGTAACAGTTTTTTCGAGTTAATACAAGAGAATAACTGTTTTTCGTTCGTAACAGTTTTTGTAAAGGTAGGGGTTTTTACCCGTAACTGTTTTATTCGATAATAGTTTTTTCAAATGAATACAAGAATTTTGATCTTTCATCCGTAACTGTTTTATTTGATAACATTTTTCAATATGAGTACAAAGATTTCATAATTGTTTTTAGTTACAACAGTTTTTTGAATGAGTACGAAGATGATGATCTTTTATCCATAACTATTTTTGGTTACAACAGTCTTCTTTTGAATAAGTACAAAGATGTGCATTACTTCCTCGTAGGTAATATTTTGCCTTTTAACTTGAACATGTTCGAAGGTTTTTTGGATCAGGCTTTGTTTGAGTCTTCGGCTCTTTCGATTTCGGCTCTTTCGATTTTGCTCGTATCACTTGACTTGTTGGGTAGATGGATCTTCAGGCTCGAGCTTTGAAGTTTTGATAGTCTTCCTTGCTTCGTCTTTTCCTTCCATATTGTATAGTCCCTCAAGTGTTTGAGCTTTGAAGAATGAAATCTCGAGCACTTGACTATTCCTTCCTTGTGGTCCTTTTCCTGAAAAGGAAAAACATTCGGGACTCGAAGGTATATAGTTTTTAGATGATGACTGCTTAACCCTTTTTATTTCATCAAAAGGGTTGTGACCTAGACCGGGAATTCAGTTACTTCCTCGTGTCTTTCGGGTCTAATATCATCATTTGGTACTTTAGGGAATTTATCCGAGTACTAGCTTTTCATGGCACTTTTTGAATTTATTTGAGTGCTCATATTTAGTCTTACAGACTTGAAATATATATTTGGATGCATCGTTACATGTGCGATGTATTAATGTCGCACCCTTAGGTGTCTAACTTTTAAATAAAATAGGCCCTTTTATATATTTAAACGCTATAAAAAGGACGTCTCCTTTTCATTCAGGCGTAAAATAGGATCGATTGATCTGAGTTGACTTTTAGTTTGTGGAAGTATTAATCCTGGTAGGATTTTCTGGAGTATTGATCTCGGTAAGACATTGAGTCTGAGGAAATACTGATCCCAAATAAATATAGATCTTAGTAGATTTGTCTTGAAGAGACATTAAATCTGATTGGATTTTGAATCCAAATTGGAGTATATGAACATACTTCCAAATAGACAGGGACACCTGTCCAAAATAATATTTGAGATGTTCGGGATAACCAATCCGAGTCATAATATAATTAGCCATTAAGAAAGGCTTTTTAACTTGAATGGTCGTTGCTGGACCGAATATAAGCCATGTGTTTGTTCAAAGTGAACTTTATTCTGATGGCATATTTACATACATTTATGTTGACTTGAACATAAAAGCCTTGTTTATTATCGTGGGATTCTTGACTCGACATGGAGTTCGTGATCCTTTTTGTGTAAGAAAAGTATATGCATTTTTTGTCACGACCAAAATTCCCACCCTTTAGGCCGTAACTGCGCCTAACGTTGAACCCGCTAGGCCAGCCAACGTATAACTTGCAATAGCAATTTAAAAGCATTTAATACGGAATAAAGTGTTAGTTCGTCAATTTCAACCAATTCCCAACAGTATCCTGTAAGCATTGCTTAATAAAATAACGAAAACTTTAAAAATGCGGAGAATAAAGACATGATGAACATGAAATAACGTAAAACGTCCCAAAAACCGGGGTGTCACAATCTCACGGACTAGCTACTGGAATACTAAATACAAGTCTGG
>ML243630.1:7111-20572 GCA_005239495.1 Nicotiana undulata
TTAAAGGGAGAAAGCCCAACATATCCCATCTTAGGGCTTTTGGATGCAAGTGTTATGTGCATAATAATGGCAAAGATTCTTTAGGAAAATTTGATCCCAGAAGTGATGAGGGAGTGTTCTTGGGATATTCTACACATAGCAAAGCTTATAAAATATACAATAAAAGAACTATGTGTGTAGAAGAAAGTATACATATTGTCTTTGATGAAACTAACACTTTATCTGAGAGACATGAACCAGAAGATGAGGAGCTTGGACTGGTGAGGAGCAATGACTACATTGAAACACCTATGGGAAATAGAACAAGTGATGGACCAGGTCCAACAACCCCACACAACTTGACAGGGGGAATATCTCATGAAAATACTGGTCCTGATCCTGTTTCACTACAACAAGACAACTTGGAACAATCCAGAAGTGAACAACTAGCTCTCAAACCACACAGATATCAAAGTTCTCACCCTCTTGAGAACATCATAACAGGCTTGAGATCTGGAATAAAAACTAGATCCTCCTTGAAAAATTTGTGTGCGTTTGATGCATTTCTATCCATGATTGAACCAAAGAACATTGTTGAAGCCCTGAAAGATGCTGACTGGGTAATTTCTATGCAAGAGGAGCTGAATCAATTTGAAAGAAGTTAAGTATGGCACTTGGTACCCAGACCACTGGACAGATCAATAATTGGCACCAAGTGGGTCTTCAGATATAAACTCGATGAGGATGGAACTAGAAACAAGGCAAGATTGGTTGTTCAAGGATACAGCCAAGAAGAGGGAATTGATTATGATGAGACCTTTGCTCCTGTGGCAAAATTGGACGCAATCAGACTTCTTATAGCATTTGCTGCACACTTGGAATTCACTTTGCATCAGATGGATGTAAAGAGTGCTTTTCTCAATAGCTATTTGAAGGAAGAAGTATTTGTAAAATAGCCTCCTGGTTTTGAAAGCAAAGAATCACTTGATCATGTATATAAACTTGACAAGGCTCTCTATGGTCTCAAACAAGCACCTAGATCCTGGTACGAGAGATTGTCAAAATTCCTGCTAGAACATGGGTACAAACGAGGCAAAATAGACAGTACTTTGTGCTTAAAGAAAAAGGGAAAAGATCTTATGATTGTACAGATTTATGTTGATGATATCATATTTGGGTCAACAACAGAGAAGCTCAGCAAGGAATTTTCTACACTAATGGGAAGTGAGATTGAAATGAGTATGATGGGTGAGCTAACCTTTTTCTTAGGTCTGCAAATCAAACAAACTCCACATGGAACAATGATTCATCAGCAGAAGTATGTGAGAGAACTCCTCAAGAAGTTCAAAATGGAAGATTCAAAGGAGATAGATACCCCAATAGCCACAGCTACAAAATTAGATGTGGATGAACCTGGTTCATCCGTTGATCAGAAGACGTACAGAGGGATGATTGGATCTCTACTATATCTTACTGCAAGTAGACATGATATTGTGTTCAGTGTGGGACTATGTGCTAGGTTTCAAGCCAATCCAAAGGAGTCCCATCTCACTGCAGTGAAGACAATCTTGAGATATTTGAAGGCCACTACTAATTTTTGCCTTTGGTATCCTAAAGGTAGTAATTTTGACCTTGTAGGATATGTTGATGTTGATTATGCAGGTTTCCTGGCTGACAGAAAAAGTACTTCAGGTATGGATCACTTTTTGGGCTTCTTCCTTGTATCTTGGGCTACCAAGAAACAAAATTCAGTAGCCTTGTCTACTGCTGAGGCTGAATCTGTGGCTGCAGCCTCTTGCTGTGCTCAGTTGTTGTGGATTAAGAAACAACTCCTGGACTTTGGTATAGATGTGGGATGCATTCCTATTTATTGTGATAACACTAGTGCAATTAGTATGACTAAGAAACCGGTTCATCACAAGAGAACTAAGCACATAGATGTTAGGCACCATTTCCTGAGGGATAATTATGAGAAGGGGATGATCTCAATTGAATTCTGTGCCACTGATCATCAAATTGCTGATATATTTACCAAAGCATTGAGTAGGGAGCATTATGAGAGAAACATGCTTGAATTAGGGATGATTAAGATCACCTATAGAAAAAAGGAGAGGAGGAAGTTTTATGGCTAGAAATTTTAATTGGGTACTTAATCAGATTAATCATTTCTAGGCACTATGTCTTTGTTGTCATACTCTTCTGCCATGTATTAATATGATTCCCAAGTTGCTAATGATGTTTCTCTATTTGTGAATTGAGGCAAAATAAAGTTTTTTTCAGGATGAACCTGGTTCATCCATGCTGGTTTACATGACTGACAAGGTACGTTTTCATCTCCATACATGTATTAATTCAAGTACAGTCATACATGAGTAGGACTCTATCCTTTTATGGTTCAGTTCAAATTCTTGTACTTACCCAAAATGAACCTGTTTCAAGAAGTTCTGTCTCATTAAATTAGCCTAGTTTTAGGGGGAAAGAAACAGTCTAATCAATGTCAAATCACTGACAATCCTTAATCGATTAGTATCCTACTTGTGTTAATACTCGTCCGTTACAATCACCCCAGCCACAAGTTATAAATAGGCCATCATTACCCATAGTGAATAAAGCTATAGACGAACCCTGCTCAAGTCATTCAACACTCAAATCTCCACTGTCTTTTGCCCTTTCTTCTTTTTCTCTCAAAAATTAAAAATGTCGTCTGCTTCATCTGATTCCCAAAATAGTGACTACGATGAAGGAGTATATGAGTCTGATTCCCCACCGGTATACAGTTCTGAATCCTCTGAGACACCTGAAACCCCTGAATACCATGAGGCTCTTAGACCTACACCAAACCCTATTCCAGCCCCAAAAGCCCGTTGGGTCAAGGTTCTTGCACGAAAATCTGTGGCTTCAGGGTCACGAGCTAAGTTCTTGGAAGATTTATTATAGGATGAAGAAGAATCCAAACCTGATTCATCCAGTGAATCATTTAAATCGACACAAGAGGACGATGCACCTGGTTCGTCAAGTGCTGAGAAAGGTAATACTGATGTTACCTCTATGTTAAATTCTGAAAATAGATTTGTGCTGGTTGGGTCTGTGGTGGATGTGGAAGTGCCAAGAAAGCCAAGAAAAATTGGGAAATTTAGTGAGAATGGGGGAGATGCAAGTGTGAGGGGTTCTGGGAAGGATGGTTCCATACTTAGTATTTGTGGCCCCATTCCTTAGAATCTTGAAGATGATGTCGGGGTGACATGGGGAACTAATGAAGTGGAGGATGTTGTTGCTGGATTAGAACAACTTATGAAGGAGATAGATGATCATGTTTCTTCTGGGGAAGAAACCTTGGCTGAGAGACTTAAGAAACTAAGGGACTCATACAACCTCAAGAAGAGAAGGACTCCTAAGTCCATCAAGTAAAAGGCCTCAAAGAAAAGGAAAATTGATGAGTCTGTTGGTGTACTTGTTCCAAGGGTACGAGCTACGATAAATACTGTACGTGAAGAATAGGAAAAGATGGAAAAAGCTCTTCAAGAGAGCTGGGAAAGGGAAAGCAAAAGTGGGGGAGCTTGTTGAGGCTATTGTTGTTGATGATGTGTTGGACCTAGTCCAACAAGATGAAGAGGTTACTCCAGTGGTGGTTAAGAAACCCAAATCAAAATTGACTAAGACTTCCTCAAAGAAGCCAACACCCATGTCTGCTACCACCATGGGTACATCTACAAGGACACGGTCCAAGGTGAAATCGAAGAAGAAGGTTCAGATTGTTGAGAAAGATAATGATCCTTATTTGAGTGGAGATGATGAGAAGGAGGTTGGAGAAGTGTCGATTGACAGAGTTGCAATGTTTTGGCAAGCGACATATTTTGAAGGGAAAATTACTGAAAGACTTGGAGGAGCCATGTATGAGGTACTTAGTGGATTTTCTGGCAGCTCAAGGCTTGAAGGACATGGTTCTTCGCTTGGAGGGCAGGCTAGTCAGAAATGAGGTAGTGGAATTCATGGGGAATGCAAGTGTGATTGGAGGTAGGGTTACATCATTGGTCAGGGGAGTTGAAGTCTCTTTTGACGCACAAGAACTGGGAGTCATTCTAGACATTACGTCTGAGGGTTATGATGATTATACAAGGCAGAGATGGCTTTGCTTGGATGGAATGGACTCAGCACTTAACATCACCAGATTCTTTTGTGACAATGAAGAATAGCTTGAGCCAAGGGCAGTGTACAAAAGCAAGATGAAGCCTGAACACAAGTTGTTCTTTGAGTTTGTGACTAAATTTATGCTACCAAGACAAGAACGCAGGCACATTGCCAATTATATGGATCTAACGCTCATGGAGTGCCTATACAAAGGCAAGCAGATTAATTGCCCATCTCTGATCATTCAGTTCTTGGATAGGGTGGTAAATGGAACCAAGGCCCATGCGATTCCTCATGGATTTATACTTACTGTAGTTCTGGGTCATTTTGGAGTTCCCACAAAGAAGGCTGAAATGGCTATTACTAAGGATTTCTTTGGGAAGGACACTTTACTGTCATGTGATTACACTGTCAGTACCCCAGTAGATGAACCTGGTTCATCTCGGAAGCAACCGGTCAACAACAAGGTCCTTGGCTGTTTTCATGGTGACTTCAGATGGTGTTTTGAGGCTGTTTTACGAGGATGGATTTCGGGGGGTTCTTCACTGAAGATGGCAGCAACTTGAGCTGCTATTTTTGAACGTTTTTGGGAGCTGTTTTGGATGGATTTTGCTGGAGTTTAGCTGTATTTTTGGGGTTGTTTTGGGGTGGTTGTTGGCTAGTTTCAACAAGGTTTTCCGGTGAGTTTTCACCTAGATTTGGAGGTGGTTTTCGAACCCGTTTTGGTGCGGTTTGGGGCTGTTTTGAGTAGGGATTTGAGCTGAAAGTGATGGTGGTTTGGGGGTCGTTTCTGGGGTGGTTCGGAGGTGTCTCACTGCTGGTTAGGGCCAGCTTTCATGGCGTTTTATGGTAGAAAACAGGGGCTGGTTTTCAGCACTTTTCAACTGAAATTTTCAGCCAAGTTTGAGGTAATTTTGGAGCTATGTTTCAGAAGGTTTCGAGGCTGTTTTTGGACGAATTAACAACTGGTTTCGAGCTGTGTTTTCACGGCTTTTTGGAGTTTAAAATGAGGTGTTTAGCGGGGATTTTGGATTGGTTTGTTCCGCAATTTTGTAGCTGGGTTCGGCTGCATTTTTTGGGCTAAAATGATGGTCTTTTGGAGGAGAAAGAAGGTGTTTTGGAGGAGGAAAGAAGATGGTTGTTTCGAACTCGTTTTTAGCTGATATTTTGGGGATGGTTGAGGTTGTTTGCGACAGATTTTTGCTGCCTTTTTTTGGAGAGGAAGGGAGCTGATTTTAGGAGTAAAGGGAGGCACTGAATGAGTTTTGAAGATTGACAACAGGTGTCCAGTTGAACCAGGTCCATCATAGCATACACTTCTGAAGGAAGCAGCTGGATCACAAATCGTACAAGTCTAGGAGATATCAGTGATTTCTAAGTATCAACGAACTAAGAGAATGTCTCCTAATACGAAAAGGTTGCAAATTGATAAGAGAAGATAGAAGTTGATTTCAGCTAGGATAGAAATAGAGGAAGGAAGTTGAGTTACAATCAAACTCGTTTACCAAGGAAGAGTTGGATCAGAATTGAATCATGGACTCAACAAACGGACTCTATAAATAATCAATGTATTACTGCTGAAAGAAGTGACGCACAAGTACTAAAGTGAATCAAGATCTGAAGCAAAAGTTCCAGAGATATTTTGCAAGCAGAATTGTTGTGCGATACAAAGGCTACAGTTCAACTAGAAGAAACAGTTCCATCGTTTGTGTATTGAGTCTAGTTGATTGTAGTAGGAGTTTTAATATTGTATCTTTTCAGCTTTCATAGAAGCAATTGTAATAGGTACACATTGTTCAAGTTAGAGTTAGCTTGAAATCTGTAGAAATTAGCTAGAGGCTAGTTGATACAAAGAGGATTAGAGTTAGTCCTAGGATTACAAAAGAGTTTATTTTGTAAGTCCGTTTTGGCTCAGTGTTTAGTGAAGAGTTTGAGCAAATCCTACTGAGGAGTAGGTCATGGTTTTTTCACCTTTTGAGCCAGGTGTTTTCCACGTAAAAATCCCAGTGTCTTTACTATTACTGCTTAATTATTCCGCAAACTGTAGTATGTAACTAAGAAGAACCAGGTACTTCTTATTAGACATCACTCGAAAATTGGGTACTACACAATTAACTTATAATATTGTGTAGTATTGAAGTCTAAAACAATAGAAGGGGATAACGGCTGAAGGGTAGGGATGATAAAATTAGGTCTCTATTATATAGAGGAGGGGATTAGGGTTGTAATATGGGAATTTGGTTGGGCCTGGAATTTTTGGCCCTGAAATTAGGCCAATTTGAAATAAGGGCAAATTTTATCTTTCAAAAATAGTCATCTTACTACTAATTATATTTCTTTTATCAAAACAACCTAATTAACATTTTAACTAATTAAATAAAATAATTGATTAAGCTAATATATATATTTTTGTGACTTTTATATATTAATCTATAAATTAAAGGGTAATTAATTTCTAAAAATGCGAATTAAACCTAAGATTACATGAAATGAAAAAATGTGATACTTTTTATGATTTTTCTATGATTTTAAAATATTAAACATGCATGAAATGCAACTAAATAAAAAAAAGTTCCTAAAATTCATTAAAAGTTATTTTTTGATTATTTTTAGGAGTAATTTCCATGCGGGGCAAAAATTGGGTGTTCACAACTGCCCCTCTTTGCTCGAGAACACGAAGGGTTTTCGGGCAAAGATAAAGTGAGCAACCACGAGCAATTTTTGCCCGTTTGATACTCCATTTGGAAGCATTTTGAAAAACGTTTGACCGAACCTTGCTTCGGAGGTTGCCTACATATCCTTGGCTATGAAGGAATTAGGTCAGTGTAGTTCTGAAAGTTTTGGAGTGATGGAGGGATGAGTTCGAGAGTCGAGCGAGGTTTCGTCCGAGGCTCCGGTTCATGGTCCTATTATTACATCAAAATCCAAATGAAAAAGACTAACTAAGCCTATCAGCTACGAGTTACAAGATTTTTATCTACGAGTCTTCTGAAGCTTGATCTTGAGTCTTGGCTGCTTCTTCCTACAGACTCCGATCTGAATCTTTATGCTTGTTCGTTGTAGGTGTTGGTTAAATCTTCTTTAGATTTTCGGATCCAGGCAGGATATACAGAACGGATGACTTCAATCTCGTCCTGAATAGTCCACATCTTTCCCGCTTCTGCACTTTGGGGTTTAAATCTTTTTCTTCTTTTCTTTTATTCTGGATCAAAACTTCTTCTTATGGTCGTTTTGAATCCATTGTAACCTATGCAAAATCAAAACAAACGAACGAAATTTTCTGCCCCAGTTTTCACTAGGAAAATTACATGAGTTATTGTAACGAAATCTATGCTACTTTATTATTGAAAGCAATGAAAAGCCGGGAATAGTGCACCCCGAGTTATTGTAGACAAGGGAGTGGATACCCTATTCCCAAAGTTAAAATCAACTAGGGGTTGGAGACCCTATGTTGGAAGATAATTGATAGGTTATGTTGCCATCAAGAAAAGATCACTGGGTTATGCCGGTGTCCGAAATGAGATTCATCGGGTTATGCCGGCATCAACTAGGGAATGGAGTCCCAATGTTGTCATCGAGTTATGTCGGCATCATCTAATGCTGGCATCAACTAGGGAGTGGAGTCCCTATGTTGAAAAATTATTAACTAGGGATTGGAGACCCTATGCTGGAAAATCATCAACTAGGGAGTGTATACCCTTTGGCGGCATCAACTAGGGAGTGTATACCTCATGTCGGCATCAACTAGGGAGTGTATACCCTATGTTGGCATCAACTAAGGAGTGTATACCCTATGTTGGAAAGTAAAATCAACTAGGGATTGTATAC
Source organism: Nicotiana undulata (assembly GCA_005239495.1). Lineage (NCBI taxonomy): Eukaryota > Viridiplantae > Streptophyta > Magnoliopsida > Solanales > Solanaceae > Nicotiana > Nicotiana undulata. The sequence goes on from ML243630.1 coordinate 15,047, forward strand.
CCTATGTTGGAAAAATCATCAACTAGAGAGTGTATTCCCTATGTTGGCATCAACTAGGGAATGGAGACCCTATGTTGGAAATGAGACTAGGGAGTGGAGACCCTATGTCTAAACGAACAAAGAAGGATTTTTTTTTTCAATTTCAATTTTTTATTATTTTTTATGTTTGAGAAATTCGTTCATTTAAACAAATTTCACCAATGCATATTTTTTGAGGACATAACTAAACTATTTTTTTCTCTCTTTTAAAAAAAAATTATCCTAGGAGGAAGTTCATCATACTAGGTTTTCTTATCTTAGGAGAAAGATTCATCAGACTAAGAAGTCTATCCTAGGAGAAAATTCATCATACTAGGCCATTTTTTTTGTTATCTTAGGAGAAAAAATCATCAGGCTAAGATTGTTGATCCTAGGAGAAAAAATTCATCAGACTAGGTCATTTTTTTTGTTATCTTAGGAGAAAGATTCATCAGACTAAGATTTTGATCCTAGTAGAAAATTCATGAGACTAGATCATTCATTTTTTTTGTTATCTTAGGAGAAAGATTCATCAGACTAAGATTTGATCCTAGGAGAAAATTCATCAGACTAGGTCATTTTTTTTGTTATCTTAGGAGAAAGATTCATCAGACTAAGATTTGATCCTAGGAGAAAATTCATCAGACTAGGTATCTTTTTGTTATCTTAGGATAAATATTCATCAGACTAGGTCCTTTTTTGTGTTATCTCAGGAGAAAGATTCATCAAACTAAGATTTCGATCCTAGGAAAAAATTCATCAGACTAGGTTTTTTTTGTTTATCTTAGGAGAAAGATTCATCAGAGTAAGATTTCTATCCTAGGAGAAAGTTCATCAGACTAGGTATTTTTTGTTTATCTTAGGAGAAAGATTCATCAGACTAAGATTTCTATCCTAGGAGAAAGTTCATCAGACTAGGTCTTCTATCTTAGGAGAAAGATTCATCGGACTAAGATTTCGATCCTAGGAGAAAATTCATCAGACTAAGATTTCTTTGGGGCAAAATCCATCAGACTAGGACTTTTTATCCTAGGAGGAAACAAGTGAAGAGCAATGACAACACTTTATGCACACAAATAAAGGCAAAGATTCGAGAGACTTACCTTTGTCGGTTTATTTTTCTTCTCTTTTATTTTTTGAACCACTTTCCTTGCACTGCTTTGTTCCTGTTTCAAACAAAGAACATTTTGTCAGTTTTTAAAAGTGGTGGTCGGTTTGTGGCCTTGAGTCCTGAGCAGCTTGGCTTTTGCTCAATCAACTTGAGTCGGCCTCAAGAGACTTTTGTTCTTCACCGACTCTGATTATTTCACACCTGGTACCATTTGTATTTGTGGCTCAATCAGACTTATCCAACCTGGAGATTTTTTCTTAGGAGATCGTTTTTCACATCTTGAATGGCTTCTTGCTTTTTGGAGCAATTTGTCTGTCAGAGAGAATCACCAGTAATCTTTGCTTGTGCCAAGTAGGCTGACAAGATACTTTTTGGGGGGGAAACCCTTTTCATGAACCCTCGAGGCATGTTGACTGTAACAATTGAATGTGCTGGCCAAATTTGCTTTGTGCAACTAAAAAGCTGGTAGCAGATTTTGAAATCCTTTCTTACTTGTTTTGACAAAGGCTGACTCAGAGTGAATGACACAATGATGTAAAGAAATAAGTACTAACAAGCAATGCCCCTGTCGGAAGGACAGAAGGAAGAGTTCTTTTTTTTTTTATATTTTTATTTTGAAGTAACTAGCCTTAATGATCATGACATGCATTTTGGACTTAATGGCCGATCTATCAAACTGATCAAATCTTCTCTTTCACCATGCTTATGACCTTTGAAGTCAGGCTTGTTTATGCCAATTCTTCGCATCAGCTTCACGACTCACTTTCGACTAGTGGTGCCCCGAGAGGTTTTCACCAACATGTCTCTCTCATTTATTTTTTTTCATTTGAACTTTCTGAGAGGTTCCCCAGTTTGTACTCTTGGGGCATGAACTTTTTTTCATTTTCACTTTTTTAATTCTCTTTTTTTTGACTCTTGACTCTAAACTTGATTCCAAAAGAGGGTGGTCAAAGAATATAACACAAGCTCAAAAGGGGTAACAAAGGGTATAAAGTGTTTGGGTAGCAGGAAAAAGGCCTCCCGGCGTCGAAAACGCCAAAACATATTATCTATTCGAATTGATGAACATGTCTATATTTTTTGTGGGTCGTTGTCGAAGAACACTTTCCATTTATTAATGTCAAAATTTCGACCAAGCTTCAGTTTATTCAATATCCTCAAGCCCGATCTTCACAATGATTTGAAGGTGAATTACTCAACCTTAATTCCAAAGTATTTCAACTCTTTATTCGTCCTTAAAAGTGTGTCTTTCTCACTTATCTCATTCAAAACTAAATCAGTTTTTTAAGATCTGACCAAAATTTCCGCATGCATGGCATATCACTAAAACTAGCGGGGAAAGAACTAAGCATGGAATGACACAAAAGGACAAATTGTATTTCATTGAGTAAACAACGGGACAAACAACCTAAAATCCATGTTGTAACCCTAAAATAACCCGGATAATGAAAATAGCAACAAAACAGACAAACAAGACTTGACACAAACAGAATAGAGGGATAGAAGGGTTTGACTCAATAAAACAAATAAAATCTGGATCACAACCCTGAAATAATCCAGATAGTAGAAAAAACATCAAAACAAGCTACCAATATTCCTTCCTAGTGAGGAGGGAATGACTTTTCAATTGCTAAGCTTGACATTTAGCCACAAATTTGCTCATCAGAATCAGTAGAGCCTTCTCCAATTTCAAAATCATTAACTTCAGTCAGCGAGTTCCCCAGAGGATTCCCATACTCCCTGTCACCATGCATCATCCCCACAAAGTGTGCATCATCATGTGCAGGTAAAGGATTCTGCGTGATATACTGGGTGTCATTGTCTTGGATCACAATCAGATTTTCCTGGATCATCCTTTATATTTCTCTTTTCAAATCCCGACAGCTTTCAACATCGTGCCCCTGGGTGTTGGAATGGTATTCACACCTTTTAGAAGGGTCAAAACTTCTTTCACGTGGATCCACATGATTTGGAGGAATAGGTGCAATCATGTCATAGTGCTTTAATTTCTCAAAAAATCTTGCATATGACTCTCCTATTGGTGTAAAATTATCTTTCAACTTTTGTTCTCCTCTATACCCCTTGCTTGGATGTGGGTTATAGGGCACTTGGAAATTCTGTGGAGGCTGGTGGAGATTTTGCGATGCTCGCCTTCTGGGGTGTCTTGGTGGCTGGACAACATACTCAGGTGGAGCAAAAGAGTATTGTGGGTTCGGAGATGGATATGATTGCTCAGGGGGATCATCGGAAAACAAACGAGGCTGGTCATACCTTCGGGATGTTCTCCTAGGACCTCTTCTTAACCCTGATGCCATCATGATTTCTTCATCTTTCTCATTCATGTCACTAAAATTACCAGATTCAATTTGGACAGCCTGAGTTGTGGCTTTGAGAACTGCTTGGCTTATAATTTTGCCTGTCTTAAGACCATTCTCAACCATTTGATTGCTTCCGAGAAGGGTTTTCCAACAGCGGACAACATGTTTTTAAAATAATCTGGCTCTTGTGCATGAAGGAAGATAGTGATTAGCTCGTGGTCATCCATGTGTGGCTTAACTCTAGCCGCTTTCTCTCTCCATTTATTGGCATATTCCCTGAAACTTTCAGTTGGTTTCTTCTTCAGGTTTGAAAGGGAATTGCGATCCGGGGCAATGTCGATGTTGTATTGGAACTATTTGACAAAGGCTTGAGCCATGTTGTCCCAGACATACCGCGAGATGTGTCTTGATCAGTAAACCATTCATAGGCTACCCCCGTAAGGCTTTCCCCAAAATAAGCCATTAGCAATTCTTCATTTCTTCCCGCACCTCTTAGCTGATTGCAATACCTTTTCAGGTGGGCTATGGGGTCTCCATGTCCATCATACTTTTCAAATTTGGGGGTCTTGAAACCAGGTGGCAAGTGGACATCGGGGAACATACATAGATCCTTGAAGGAAATTCTCTTATGACCTGCCAACCCTTGCATGTTTTTCAACTGTTGTTCTAAGCTTTTCTTTCTTTGGGTCATTTCTTCCTGTGCCATATTTCGGGCAGGCTTCTCAATATTTGCAGAAAGATCAAACAAATACGAATGATACTCAGGATAATGATACAACTCTTGATGGGTAGAAAATTGTGATTCATGATTTTTCTTCTGTACCGCTGCTGGCTGTGGGATAGTGAAGACGGGCATAACAGCAGCGGTTGTCTGATTGGTTGTCAATTGCACACTTTGGGAGCACGTAACAGAAGTTCCAATAGTAGTTGTACAGTTGGGATAAGGATTGAACCCGGGTGGATAGGATTGTTCAGGTAATGAGGTCGGAACGACAATATTCGAGATGGGTGTGAACTCTTTGAAACCATGAGAAGAAAAGGGCAGTCCTTGGCCATTGGCCCATGCTTGACACATTTTAGCCATTTTCTGTTTCAGTATTCTATTTTCCTCAACCACAGTGGAGTGTTGTTGAACCCTCTGACCCCGAGTCTTACGAGCATTCGTAACAGTTTCGATGTCCGTTGTCATTGGCATTTTTTCTTGGACCTTGTGAATTGTGTTGCAGCTTACTACAAACCGACCACCTCAAACTTTCTTCACAATTCGAAATAAAAAATATGTTAGAGGGGACTCAATCGGTCCTTATTATCATTCTTTCTTTTTCTTTTTCTTTTTCTTTTTCTTCTTTTTTTTACTTTCTTTTTCTCTCACTCTTTTTAAATTTTTATGGTTGTGATCGAATCCGATGGAGATTGCCTACGTATCATGACGCCGCATGAATTAGATCTTGCTTAGTTAGGAAAGATTGGGAATAAAGTAAATAACCTAACTAACGCTTTTTATTTTTTTTAATTTCCGAAAGGACTTTTAAAGAGGAAAGAAAATATTATTTTTTATTTTTTTTTCTTTTGGATTTCACTTTTACTTTCTCGAACTTCGAGAGAAAAACTTCTAATGAAGAAAGGTTTTTGAATTTTTTTTTTTGATTTTTTGATTTTTTTTTTCAAAGTTTTTTGAAAGAAATATTTCTAAAGAAGAAAGAAAATATTTTGAATTTTTCGAATTTGTTTATTGAATTTTTGGGGACAAAAGATCTAAAAAATAGAAAAATATAAAAATAGAATTTTTTTGAATTTTGATTTGATTTTCTTTTCGAAAGAAAGACTTCTAAAATGAAAGAATATACTTTTTGGTTTTAAATTTTGTTATTTGGGGATTTTCTAAGGAAAAACTTCCAAAGAAGAAATTAAAAAAAATCTTTGTTTTTGAAAGTTGGGGTCTTAAAAAAAGACTTTTCTATAGAAGGAAGTAAAAGAAAATATTTTTGGATTTTTGAAAATTGAGGTCTCTAAGAAAGACTTTCCATAAAAGGAAGTAAAGGAAAATAAATTTTTTCCTTTTTTTTTTTTTTTTTTTTT
>ML243631.1:0-31636 GCA_005239495.1 Nicotiana undulata
TAGCGGGTTCAACGTTAGGCGCAGTCACGGCCCAAAAGGGTGGGAATTTGGGTCGTGACAATATTGTAGTGAGGTGAGAATATCAAAAGAGGGTTATTTCTTTTGAGTATTGTATAGTGGTCTTTGGAGTATTTTACTCGGACCTAGAAAGTGTAAAATTCCTTACTATAGTGATATCAGTTGCTCCTCTCGGGGTCGTGGTTTCCCCCCTTATTCATAAGGGTTTTCCACGTAAAAATCTTGGTGTCATTGTTACTCTTTTATTATTGTTGATTATCGTATCTCGGTGCTACGTTATTTTTCCGCTGTTATTACCGTGAATATTATTTCTGTGGGGGGTTTATTCCCAACAACTGGTATCAGAGCACAGGTTCTGCTCGTTCACGGAAATACTATTTACTGTCGGTAGTACTATACTCGGTGAAAAATAAAAATGTCCGGAGTAAAGTACGAGGTAGCAAAATTCAACGGAGATAGCGGTTTCTCAACATGGAAAAGAAGGATGAGGGATCTGCTCATTCAACAGGGATTACACAAGGTAGTAGATGCTGATGCCAAAAAGCCTGATACCATGAAAGCTGAGGATTGGGCTGACTTGGATGAAAGAGCTGCTAGTGCAATCAGGTTGCACTTATCAGATGATGTGGTAAATAACATCATTGATGAAGATACCGCATGTGGTATTTGGACAAGGTTGGAAAGCCTATACATGTTCAAAAACGCTGACAAATAAATTGTACCTGAAGAAGTAGTTATACGCCCTACACATGGGTGAAGGTACGAATTTTTTGTCATATTTAAATGTGTTTAACGGACTAATCACACAGCTTGCCAATCTCGGAGTGAAAATCGAGGAAGAAGATAAAGCCATTTTGTTATTGAACTCGTTGCCATCTTCATACGATAATCTGGCAACAACCATCCTGCACGGTAAGACTACCATTGAGTTGAAAGATGTCACATCGGCTCTTCTACTCAATGAGAAGATGAGAAAGAAGCCTGAAAATCAAGGACATGCTCTCATTACATAAGGCAGAGGCATGAGTTATCAAAGGAGTTCGAGCAACTATGGTAGATCCGGAGGTCGTCGGAAGTCCAAGAACCGATCCAAATCAAAAGTCAGAAATTGCTACAATTGTGATCAACCAGGTCACTTCAAAAGAGATTGCCCAAATCTAAGAAAGGGCAAAGGTGAAACCAGTGGCCAGAAGAATGACGACAACACAACCGCCGTGGTGCTAAACAATGATAATGTTGTTCTCTTCATAAATGACGAAGAGGAATGCATGCATTTGGCAGGTCCATAGTCAGAATGGGTGGTTGACACAGCAGCATCTTACCATGCCGCACCGGTAAGAGATCTTTTTTGCAGATATGTAGCAGGTGATTTCGGCACTGTGAGAATGGGTAACACGAGTTATTCAAAGATTGCGGGGATTGGTGACATTTGTATCAAGACAAATGTCGGATGCACATTGGTTCTAAAAGATGTGCGGCATGTACCTGATTTGCGGATGAATTTGATCTTGGGAATTGCTTTAGACCGAGATGGATACGAGAACTATTTTGCAAATCAAAAGTGGAGACTCACCAAGGGATCATTGGTGATTGCAAAGAGAATTGCTCGTGGCACGTTGTACATGACAAATGCAGAAATATGCCGAGGTGAATTGAACGCGGCACAAGATGAGATTTCTTCAGATTTGTGGCACAAAAGAATGGGTCGTATGAGCTAAGGGTTTGCAGATTCTTGCTAGGAAATCACTCAATCTCTTTTGCCAAAGTTACAACGGTAAAACCTTGTGATTACTGTTTATTTGGTAAGAAACATAGAGTCTCATTTCAGACATCGTCTGAAAGAAAATTGAATATGCTTGATTTAGTATATTCTGATGTTTGTGGTTCAATGGAAATTGAATCGATGGGCGGTAACAAATATTTTGTTACTTTTATTGATGATGCTTCACGTAAATTGTTGGGTTTACATCTTGAAAACCAAAGATCAGGTGTTTCAAGTTTTCAGGAAGTTTCATGCTTTGGTGGAAAGGGAGACAGGTCGAAAGCTAAAGCGTCTCCGAAGTGACAATGGAGGTGAGTACACTTCAAGAGAATTTGAAGAGTACTGTTCAAGTCATGGGATCAGACATGAAAAGACAGTTCTTGGAACCCCACAGCACAATGGCATAACCGAGAGGATGAATCGCACCATTGTTGAGAAGGTGAGAAGCATGCTCAGAATGGCTAAACTGCCTAAGTCATTCTGGGGTGAAGCAGTTCAGACAGCCTGTTACCTGATCAATAGGAGTCCATCAGTTCCATTGGAGTTTGACATCCCAGAGAGAGTTTGGACTAACAAGGAGGTGTCCTTCTCACATCTAAAGGTGTTCGGTTGCAGAGCTTTTGCACATGTACCAAAAGAGCAGAGAACAAAGCTGGATGATAAATCCATTCCCTGCATATTCATCGGATACGGAGATGAAGAGTTCGAGTACAGATTGTGGGATCCTGTAAAGAAAAAGGTTATTAGAAGTAGAGATGTAATCTTCCAAGAAAGTAAAGTTGGAGCTGTAGATGATCATTCAGAGAAGACAAAGAATGGTACAATCCCTAACCTTCTTACCATTCCTTATTCTTCTAACTATCCCACAAGTGCAGAAAGTGCGACCGACGAGGTTGCCGAGCAGGGAGAGCAACTTGATGATTATGTCGACCAAGTGGAGTATCCCATTCAGGAAGAAGAACAACCTCAACCTCTGAGGAGATCAGAGAGGCCAAGGGTAGAGTCATGTAGGTACTCTTCCACGGAGTATGTCCTCATCAGTGATGAGGGGGAGCCAGAAAGTCTTAAAGAGGTGTTGTCCCATCCAGAAAAGAACCAGTGGATGAAAGCTATGCAAGAAGAGATGGAATCTCTACAAAAAAATAGCACGTACAAGCTAGTTGAACTTTCAAAGAGTAAAAGACCACTCAAATGTAAGTGGGTCTTTAAACTCAAGAAAGATGGAAATGGCAAGCTGGTCAGATACAAAGCTCGATTGGTAGTTAAAGGCTTCGAACAGAAGAAAGGTATTGATTTTGATGAAATTTTCTCACCTGTTGTCAAAATGACTTCTATTCGTACAATCTTGAGCTTAGAAGCTAGCCTAGATCTTGAAGTGGAGCAGTTGGATGTGAAAACTGCATTTCTTCACGGAGATTTGGAAGAGGAGATCTACATGGAGCAGTCAGAAGGATTTGAAGTAGCTGAAAGGAAACACATGGTGTGCAAACTGAATAAGAGTCTTTATGGGTTGAAGCAGGCACCAAGGCAATGGTACAAGAAGTTTGATTCATTCATGAAAAGTCAAACTTACATAAAGACATATTCTGATCCATGTGTATACTTCAAAAGATTTTCTGATAGCAACTTTATTATATTATTGTTGTATGTGGATGACATGTTGATTGTAGGACAAGACAAAGAGCTGATTGCAAAGTTGAAGGGAGATTTATCCAAGTCATTTGATATGAAGGACTTGAGCCCAACACAACAAATTTTGGGGATGAAGATAGTTCGAGAGCGAACAAGCAAAAAGTTGTGGCTATCCCAGAAGAAGTACATTGAACGTGTACTAGAACGCTTCAATATGAAGAATGTTAAGCCAGTCAGCACACCTCTTGCTAGTCATCTAAAGTTGAGCAAGAAGATGTGTCCTACAACAGTTGAGGAGAAAGGGAACATGGCAAAAGTTCCTTATTCTTCAGCAGTCGGAAGCTTGATGTATGCAATAGTATGCACCAGACCTGATATTGCTCATGCAGTTGGGGTTGTTAGCAGGTTCCTTGAAAATCCTGGAAAAGAACATTGGGAAGTAGTCAAGTGGATACTCAGATACCTAAGAGGTACCGTAGGATATTGCTTGTGTTTTGGAATATCTCATCCAATCTTGAAGGGCTACACGGATGCTGATATGGCAGGTGATCTTGATAGCCGTAAATCTACTACGGGATACCTGTTCACATTTTCAGGGGGAGCTATATCATGGTAGTCGAAGTTGCAGAAGTGTGTTGCACTCTCTACAACTGAAGCAGAGTATATTGCCGCTACTGAAGCTGGCAAGAAGATGGTTTGGCTGAAACGGTTCTTTCGAGAGTTTGGATTGCATCAAAAGGATTATGTCGTCTATTGTGACAGTCAAAGTGCAATAGACCTGAGCAAAAATACCATGTATCATGCAAGGACGAAGCATATCGACGTGAGATATCACTGGATTCGAGAAAGAATAGAGGATGGATCCATGCAGGTCAAGAATATCCATACAAGTGAGAATCCTGCGGATATGCTGACCAAGGTTGTACCAAGAGACAAGTTTGAGCTATGCAAAGAACTTGTCGGTATGCACTCGTACTAGAACCTCCGATGTTACCTCCTTCAGGTGAATGAGACTGGAGAGGGAGATTTGTGGGGTCCATCCCATAAATTAAGGAGGATAGCTTTCTTCTTTTGATTGACAACCACCTTCCTTTTTCTTTCTGCATTGTCAACATTAGTAGGCTATATGGGATTTAGACTACGGGATTTGCAAATCTGCAGAAGAAGAAATGTCAAATATTTCAGGCGTGTGAGAGTGAGGTTCCGCCTATAAAAAGAGAGCTTCTGGTCTCATTTCATTACACCAACAAAGAGAGAAAGAAAGAGTGAGGTATCACAGACAGGGTATAAGAAAATAGTCTGTGAGGAAAAATAAAGAGAGCGATATTGTAGTGAGGTGGGAATATCAAAAGAGGGTTATTTCTTTTGAGTATTGTATAGTGGTCCTAGGATTATTTCTCGGGCCTAGAAAGTGTAAAATTCCTTACTATAGTGATATCAGTTGCTCCTCTCGGGGTCGTGGTTTTCCCCCTTATTCATAAGGGTTTCCATGTAAAAATCTTGGTGTCATTGTTACTCTTTTATTATTGTTGATTATCGTATCTCGGTATTATTTTTCCGCTGTTATTACCGTGAATATTATTTCTGTGAGAGGTTTTATTCCCAACAAGAAGAAGACCTCAAAAAGGGAAGGTGAAGAAAAGGAAAATCCTACGGATTATGTTGAACCAGAAACACCTCTGGGGGAGAAGAAGCAGCTCTCCCGTAAAATGGCAAAGACTTATAATCCCAGTGCTGTAGAGAAATCGTGAGTTTGAAATTCGTTTTCACCTTTACTTGCTAATTATACTTATTTGAAAAAAACATTGTTTATTCAGAAACGATATTTCTCTTGTTAGCACACTATTATGATTCTTTATTCTAATCTGAATTGGTGGTATGCATGGTGGGAAAAGTCCAATTTCTTCACTGCAGACCCAAACAGCTCTAAACCTGCTTTTGTGATGGTAAGTTTACAGTATGACTTCTTATGCTGTTGTTCTAGTTAAAGATGTTGGTGTGAATGAATATCTAGGACATATAGGAACTCTGTTTACATTAAGTTTGGTGATAGTTTTTAAGGCGACGCACATGTTGGTATGTCACAACATAGCAGGGGCGTACGCATGAGTTTTTGTAAGTGGTGTCATAAGACTTAGTTGAGTTGCCTGTGGCTAAGGTGCGATATCTGGTTTATGTTACAGGGTCTCTACAGGGGTGCTAAGGATAATGAGATGCGCCTTGGGATTTGTTCAAGAAGCAATGATGTAGTGGAACCTCTTATAAATCCCCAGTGGTTTGTCAACTGCAAAAGTATGGCCAAACAGGCTTTGGATGCTGTTATGGATGATGATAATCGGAAAATGGAGATCATCCCAAAACAATATGCTGCTGAATGGAAAAGGTAATTTTGGATCTGGCCCCAAAAATGCTTTGACAAAATGAATGCAAGGGTTTAAATGAGATGTTAATTTGTGTCCTCCACAGACCTACCCATGTGTAGACTAGTGCATTTTGATGGGTCTAATGACTGTTTTAGGTTCTACTATTTGTTATTGTCTTTTGGTCGTGCTGGAAATGGATATTCTATCACTTACTATTGTGCAATTATCTCACCAGATATAGATGTATACACGGAAAAAACTTGGTTATGATTTAAATGTAAACTTTATACAGGATGTTTTGTGCCATTTTTTCTTTTCTTGATTCATCACTTGCTTAAAAATCTGCTGTGCTCCATCTCACAAGGACTTGTGTGGTGAACATGCAGATGGCTTGAGAATATTCGTGATTTGTGCTCAAGGCAGCTTTGGTGGGGTCATCGTATTCCTGCTTGGTATGTGACACTGCTTGATGATAAGCAGAAGGAATTTGGTGTTTGTGATGATCACTGGATTGTTGCTAGAAATGAAGAAGAGGCTCGAGATTTGGCTTGTAGGAAATTTTCAGGGAAGGATATCATTGAGCTCTCTCAAGATCCAGATGTGCTGGATACCTGGTTTTCATCTGGCCTTTTTCCATTATCTGTATTGGGGTGGCCAGATGATACTGCGGATTTAAAAACATTTTATCCAACTTCGGTTCTTGAAACTGGACATGATATTCTCTTCTTCTGGGTTGCACGTATGGTGATGTTGGGGGATAACACTGGGAGGTGATGTACAATTTACGAAGGTTAGCAAACTTCATCATCCCTCGTAGAAAATGCCAATTTTTCTTATTGAGATTTATGCTATAAGTGGATTTTGATTCTTCGAATCTATTGTAGGAGCAGTTGATATCCTAAGATAGTTCTGTTTCCATGATCCATGGCTTTTTCAGTGCTTAAAACAGAAATTTAAGTGGAGTGCTTCTGAAAGTTAAATTTTCGTTTTTATCTACTTATAAAAAGACAAAAAAAGTCCGTATTTTATCTACATGTAGTAGTTATGTAACTTGATCTTTTGTTGAGATCATCACAGATCTTATTCATTTTATCATGTTTTGCAGGTTTATTTGCATCCAATGGTCCGTGATGCACAGGGACGTAAGATGTCAAAATCATTGGGAAATGTTGTTGATCCTCTTGAAGTTATTAATGGAATTACCCTTGATGAACTTCACAAGAGATTAGAGGAGGGCAACCTAGATGCCAAAGAACTTGAGAGGGCAAAAGAGGGACATGCAAAGGACTTTCCTAAAGGTACTCACGAATGTGGTGCAGATGCTCTTCGATTTTCCCTAGTCTCATATACTGGCCAGGTTTGTCACATTTGTGTTTTGAAATTTATAAGATGTTTCTTTTGAACTTTCTTTGGATATTATTAACTTCCTTATTTTGTCCTTCCAGTCCGATAAGATCAATCTGGATATCCAGAGAGTTGTTGGGTATCGTGAATGGTGTAACAAACTATGGAATGCCATTAGGTTTTCCATGAGTAAACTGGGTGAAGATTACACCCCTCCAACAAAGATAGTTCCTCGTGAAATGCCTTTTAGCTGCCAGTGGATACTCTCAGCGTTTAACAAGGCCATAGCGAAAACTGTCTTATCCCTTGAATCTTATGATTTCTCCGATGCAGCATCAGCGGTATATTCATTTTGGCAGTTCCAGTTGTGTGATGTGTTTATATAAGTAATCAAGTCATACTTTGCCGGTGATAATCCAGAATTTGTATCTGCAAGAAGATTTGCTCAAGACACTTTGTGGCTTTATTTAGATAATGGGTTGAGATTACTCCATCCATTTATGCCGTTTGTCACCGAAGAATTATGGCAGCGGCTTCCTGCTAGCGGGAGTTCTATAAAGAAAGAATCTATAGTGATAAGTGATTATCCTTCAACTATAGAGGTATGATTTAAGCAAAATATATTACCTCCATTGGTGTATGTTAATGTGTAGTTTTTTTCCCCTTCTTTTCTTCACCGTTGGTTTTGATGTGATGGTCTAGATTCTTAATGATTACTCTGAGCTGTATGGGATATATATTAAAAAAATCTACATATAGGATCACGCATGTATGTTGTTGAACTTCTCATCAAGTATCTGTGAAAAGAAACCTATGTAGGCAATTTGTTTTTCAAGAATATGTATTTGGAATATGTTAGCTTGCTTGAGGGTCTGAAAAAGGCAGATTATCAAGATGAGTCTAGTTGTGGAAAACAGGACTTAATATAATGCTCCATGCTAGCTGCTTACATTATTATTATTATGTTGTTAAATATTTGCACGTCTGTTCATTTTTTCAGAGCTGGAATAATGATAGTGTGGAAGCTGAGATGGAAAAGATTTCATCCATTGTTAAAGGACTGAGGTCGAAGAGGGCATTGTTGCCTCCAAAGGAGAGATTTGCAAGGTAATCTTTTGTCTTCTTGGTGAACTTAATCTTTTCATATAATGAGCATTTCAAGTGATATTTTTTGCTTCCCTTTGGTATCTCTTCGGGGGAAAAGTTATACGGTAAGACAACTATTAGTTACTTGTTATCATGGATTATGATGATTGCTTGAAATTAGGAGTCGCAAACGGGCGGGTCGGATATGGTTCAGGTCGAAAATGGGTAATGGAAAAACGGATAAGTTATCAGACCCGACCCATATTTAATACGGATAAAAACAGGTTAACCGGCGGTTAATATGGGTAACCATATTATCCATGACTTCTTGCATATGATCACTTTTGGGAGAATTATTAGTCTCCCTAACTTGACGAACCCCCAATTTGATGCTTTACAAATGTAAAAGTTAGATCCATTGGTTACCCATTTTCTAAATGGATAATATGGTTTTTATCCATATTTGACCCGTTTTTAAATAGTTCATTATCCAACCCATTTTTTAGTGGATAATATGGGTGGTTAACTGTTTTCTTTTAACTATTTTGCCACCCCTACTTGAAATGCTGATTGGTGTAATAGCTAAAAGGATAACTCAGCTTTGGAAGATGGGGAAAGGGTTATTCCAGTGAGCATATGATGTCCAATGGTGTGTGAAGTCCATATTATAAAAGCCCTATGTTCACCATTCACTGTCTGTTGAGCATTAAGCAAAAAATCCATCACGGGTGGTGAACATGTGCAACTTTATCCACACGAGAATGGTTTAGGTACCATAGGGATCACTTTTGAATGAAAGACAATTAATTGGGTCGATAAATAGCATGTTAATATAAGGTTCTTGTTTAATGTCCATTGAATATGCAGTTGGTCAATATCAGCTTTGTGATTATTTGAGATGTGAGAAGGTTGAGTTTAACTGTGAAGAGGTGGAAAAGCAATTTATTTTTATTTTTTTTTCCAAAAAAAAATTTGTTCTCTATAATGGAAAGAGTTAAAAGTAGTCTAAGTTTGGGTGGGAGTATAATAATAACAAAGAAGTTTCAAGTGCCTTTTCATTAAATAATCGACAATCAATGTAGTTAATTTTTCATTCCTAATGCAATCTCTCATCTTAGTTGTTCGTAGTATAAATCTTCCTTGTCCATTTTTAGAAGATCGGAATTTGCTATTTCAGCTTTCATACTGCTGCAGTTGATATTACTGTTGAGTTGTAATTTCTTTAGGGACCTATGCGAAATTCCACAAGATAAATAATGTATGATACTTGAACAAAGGATACCAGTGTGCTATGATCTGCTTATGTGTTTGTGAAGCATTCAAAAAGTGATACATCCTTTAATGCATACAAGTAACTGCAAGAGAGATTGATATGTTAGGATTTCTTTGTGTGGCTTGATGTGATAGTCTGGTTTGAAAAGTGAAAAGCTTTTCATAAAGACAATAATGACTTTATTTTAACTTTCCAAACTAACGGTGGTGATCTTGCTATCCTCAGGCTAGAAGCATTTGTGCTTTGCCGGACAATTGATACTGTGGAGACCATTGAAAAACGCGAAATGGAGATTCGTACTCTAGCTACATTGTCATCTTTGAAGGTATTTCTTTCTGTCTGGTTTGTTTATTTTTGATCAGAAACGTCTTCATCTCCTCCTTATGGTATCTGCATGGTTTGTGAAAAAAGGGAAAAGTTGTATTGGTATTGTTGCTTATGGTCTGATTTGAGATGGATGGTTGTTTCAATTGAATATAGGTATTACCTGGAAAATAAATCCAACCAATGCATGTGGTTTGATGTGAGTTTGTGCAACTGCGCTGTAAAAAACGAGCTTTGTCGTTTTGCAAATGCATAATTCATTCATCCTTGCATTCTCTATTCTTTTATGATAAATCAAATGATTTTATTAATATTGGAAAATCTTTCCGTGAACAGAAGTACACTAATAAGTAGAGAATTGACATGCTTATCTCGTATTTTCTTGATTGCCTTGCCTCTTCCACATAGTATGAAGCTGGAAATAGAAGAAAAAGACAATGTGAGAAATAATAAGGTTATGCCCGACCAATATCATGAGTGACCATAGAAGTGGTTGGTGACGCAAATAGAGGTTCAAATATTGATGATGCGGACTGTTGAACTGGGTGGAAAATCAGGAACAATGTTGATAGCTCTAATAGAGGACAGCAGAGACTCTAGCGCCTCTTAAATTTCCTATCTAGTTGGCTATTAGGTTGGATGGATGGCATATTGCATTGTTTTTTAATTATATTTTCTCATTTTTCTTACAGCCTAGCTACTTTTCTTGCATTAATTTTCATCAGGTCTCAAGTGACAGTGCTGCAGCTCCAACTCGGTGGTTGACAGAAGTAGTGGATGAATCTGTCACAGTTTTCCTCGAGGAAAAAGGGACTACTAGCAACTCAGAGGCTGAAGTTGAAAGGCTTGAAAAGAAGAGAGAAGAGACAATGAAGTAAAGTGAAATTTCATAGAGTAGTGTTGTTTGTTTGCGAAATTGTTTTTCTAACTAGTAGAATAAGTGCCTCTGAATTTCTCCTTGGAGCTAAACTATCTGTTTTTTCTATCAAACAGAAGCAAAGTAGACGCTTTTCCGGTGTAAACTTCTGAAGATAGTAGACTAAATTGAGTTAGTAGAATTTAGAGGCTAATGTCTTTAAAATTCCCATTTCCTTGAAATTTTGAAATGTTTTAAACAGTGATCAACAAATATCCTTAAATTAATAAGTAATAACTTTCCAATACACAACAAATTTTTTAAGAAATAAAATAAGACAAAACAAAGAAGAAGACATTAAAGCTGAAAATTCTGAGAGGGTGACGCGTCATCTGTTGCATTGCTAATTTGAAAGCTGGTAATTTGAAAGTATAGGCCCGTTTTGCTATTTGAAATTGTCTGCAAAATTTGATGTATTTCGGAGCTGTATGATATGATTTGGACGCTTAGTTGTGATTTTAGTTGTTCATGAGTTTCCCTTTAAAATTTCATTCATTTTGATGTTTCATTTGTAATTTCAGATGTTAGTTTGGTGATTTGATTGCACGTACGAGTTCGTATGATGTTATTATATTACTTACGTGCATATTTGGTTTGGAGTCCGAGAGGCTCGGGACAGTTCCAGACGCGTGTCACATTCATTTGTCAACCACTATGTTAAAACTCCATTAATCGTTCCACCAAATTTTAATTACTTGATGGATACTCCCTCTAGTCCACAATAAGTGATCAATTTGTTTTTTCATTTTGGTCCAAAATAAGTGTCTATTTATGTAATCAAGAAAGAATTCAATTTGTTTTGACAAAATAACCCTTATGTACATATCCCTAAAAAGTTTTCTTACTCCTCACATTAAATATTTAATTAAGGATATGTTAACCCAAGAAAAGAAATAGTTTTGAAGATTGACAAAGGAACTACGAGATGAACCAGGTCCATCACTGGTGACATAGACCATCAGAGTTAAAGGCACATGAGATGCACATGCATGAGATAAATGTATCCTGGTAAAATTGAGATATCTTCTAATAAAAAAGATTGCAAAAACGAAATTGGAGAAGGACTCCTTATTCAATAAGAATAGAATCTAAGATAAGGAAGTATTTAGGAGTTGAGTTTGACTAGAACTCTTCCACCGAGGAAGAGTTGCATTAGGATTCTAGTTAATTCCTTATCTACTAACTCCTATAAATTGCAGATTGTTCTTATTGTATATAGACGCACAAAAGCAGAAATTTATCAAAAATTGAGAGTAAAATTCGTGAAGAAATTTTGCAAGCAGTTTGAGCCAAATTGGAGAGTGCGAATCTGGAGCTACTTGAACCAGCTAGAGGAACCAGTTCCATCTGTTGTCTTTTAGTCTAGTTTATTGTAGTAGATGGTCTAAAATTGTACCTTTTTCAGCTTTCTTAGAAGCTAGGTACTTGAGTTGTATCATTCAAGTTAGATTTAACTTGACGTAGTCACAACAGCCTGTGGCGTGTTGTTATAAGGGTTAGAGTTAATCCTTAGGTTTACAAAAGAGTTTATTTTGTAAATGCTGTTGGCTCAGAGTTGTAGTGAAGTCTTTGGAGAAAATCCTACTGAGTAGTAGGCCGTGGTTTTTTCACCTTTTGAGCCGGGTGTTTTCCCCTTAAAAATCTCCGTGTTCTTTACTTTTCTGCATTTATTATTTCGCAACAGTACGAGTTGGAACACATAGACTGCACTCAAAAATTGGACACCACACAAATCACCCCCCTCTTGTGTGGTATTGACGTATAAAACATCAGGGTAGTTTAGTCATACTAGATATTTTTGTATAGAATTTAATATTTTCTTAATGAGCGTGCCAAAAGCAAACTGATCACTTATTGTAGACCGAAGGGAGTAACCAACATGGTATTTAGGAGCCCAGTTTTCCACATCATAGTGTTCTCATTTTGTTAGACATTAGTTATGATTGTGCCACGTCCACATCAGGAGCCCAGTACATCTAACCCGTTCATTTCTTTAGATTAGGTAATTAAGTCCATGGTAATTAGTGCATGACAAGAGGAAACTAAGGGGTTTTTTCATTCCTATAAACTATTGAAAACTTTATTATTCTAAATGTTCATGTTTAGTTAATTACCCGACATAAACAAGTTTTATTTATAAAATATATACAATCCACTTTAAAAGGCTTCCAATCCATTATTTGTGCCTTCAATCAAGGGATTTAGTTATATCCTTCTCTTTTTTTCTCTCCTCTCTCCCCTCTTCTCTCCAGATTCTCTCTTGATATCCTTGCTTAAAAAGTTTAGATAAAAAGTTCTAGAATGTGCGTTGCGGACATACATAAATTGAGTAAAAAGTGAGCTATAAAACGGATCATTACATTAATGATCAAACTCAAATCCCAGCCACAGATTAAAAGAAAGAACTTATATATAGAGTAAAACGACCAAACAGAATACATGAATAAACTTTATGAATCGCCTTTCCATGAACCTATTCCTCAGTAACAAAACCAGGAAGGAACATCCAAAGAAATTGACACTCCCATTGCAACATCCACGAAATTGGATATGGATGAACCCGGTTCATCTGTTTATCAGAAAATGTATAGGGGAATGATTAGCTCTTTGTTATATCTCACTGCTAGCAGACCTGACATTGTTTTCAGTGTAGGCCTTTTTGCTGGATTACAGGAAAATCCAAAAGAGTCTCACTTGACTGCTGTCAAGAAGATCTTGAGATACCTAAAAGGCACCACTGACCTTTGTCTATGGTATCCATAAGGTAGTAATTTCAACTTAGTGGGATATGATGATGCTGATTATGCAGCTTTTCTTGTGGATAGAAAGAGCACCTCAGGTATGACACACTTTCTTGGTTCATGTCTTGTGCCTTGGGCCACCAAAAAGGTAAAATTCTGAGGGCTTATCTACTGTTGAAACAGAGTGTATTGCTGCTGCCTCATGTTGTGCTAAATATTGTGGATCAAACAACAATTAATGGATTGTGGGATTGATGTCGGTTATATCCCTATCTTTTGTGAAAATACTAATGCAATTAGTATGACCAAGAATTCGGTTCATCACAAAAGAACTAAGCACATAGATGCTAGACATCATTTTTAAGGGATAATTATGAGAAGGGATTGATCACTATTGAATTTTATGCTACTGATAAATAGATTGTTGATATCTTTACAAAAGCACTGAGTAGAGAGCATTTTGAAAGTAACATGTTACTATTAGGGATGATTAAGATCACCAGATTGAACCAGTTCAGAATGTACATAAAAAAAAGGAAAAAGAAGAAGGAAAAATGAAAAAAACATTTGGCTAGAAAATCAGGAATTTGTGTAAATAATCAGATTAACAATTTCTCAGCATACTGTAAAAAGTATACTCTTATGCCATGTTTTGATATGACTTACTGGTCACTAATGAAATTTTTTCTATCTCTACGAATTGAGGCTTGATCAAGACGATTCTAAAATGATGAACTTGGTTCATCGTGCTGGTTCATCTGAAAGGCGAGGTATGTTCTACACTCTGCACACTTTGAAATACTAATAATTAAATCATGAGCAGAACTCTACCCAAACTCAAAATCTTTTCAATGCATATCCATTTGACTTTGAACCAGTTCCTTTTCAACAAGAATCCTCGCCAAATTAAAATACCTAGATTCTAGGGAAGCCTCAACCGTCAATTCAAAACTAAAAGTTCATTCATGTCATACCCTCCCTTACAGAACCATTCCCAAATTTCCGATGACTCTTTCAAGTCGGCGACTGAGGGGGAAGAAACTGGGTCTTTTGATTCTGAACAGTTAACTTCTGTACCATAACCTTCTTCTGAGGTCATTTCTGAGGTCGCTGAAAACTTAGAAAACAGGTTCATACTGGTTGGGTCTGTGGTATATGTGGAAATGCCCGAGACAAGAAGGAGATGAGGTAAAAATAAAATAGAAAAGAAAATGAGAGTGAGGGAGTACGGAGTAATGAGAAGGGGAAAAGGGAAGGAAGTGGTTGATCCTTCAGCCACATCTGAATCTGTTAGTATGGCTTTTTGTGGAGCTGATCCATAGAAGGAGGAAGAAAGTAGCAAGAACGCAGGGGGAAGTGAATCAGGAGAAGCCGCTGAAGGGTTAGTAAATCTAGGAAAGCACACAGATGAACCTGGTTCATCTACTGGGAAACCTTGGCGGATCTGCTAAAAACGTTAGGCGATAGTTACAATCCAAAGAAGAAAAGAACTCCTAAAGCGCAAACTTCCGAGACAACAAGAGCAAACAATAAAAGAAAAGATGCTTTGTCTGAGACTTCCAGTATTTCTCTTCCAAGAGGAAGAACTATAAGGAGCAAGTTAAAGCAAAGTTAGGACGAGTTGAAGAGAGCTTTAGAGGAGAGTAAGAAGAAAAGAGTGAAAAAAGGGAAATAAAAGGTTGTTGAGCCTATTGAGGCTGTTGAAGCGGATGAGATGGACCTGTTCCATCAAATTGAAAAAGTGGCAGAGGTAGAGATTCAAACCCCTAAGCTCAAGAAAGCCAAGACTTGCTCAAAGAAGTCTTCATTTGTTTCTAAGTCTGCTGAACCATCTACCTTGGCTAAATGAACCAGGTCTGCAGTTCTTCCAAGCCTTAATTTCTTATCCCTGCCTAGAATTTTCAGTGAACCAGATTCGAGATTTTTTTGTTTGTTTGTTGCTCATGTTTTAACTGTTTTTATTTCATTTGTGGATTGTGGCAGAATCATATTCTCTCTATCAATGAAGTTTGCTTCTTTTGTTCTTATTCATTGTCTGTATTTCTTTGATAGTTTTAATTCTTAGTTGATTATTGATGATTAATCCATGATTGCATATGCAGTTGCCCAAATGGCCATGAATAAGTGTTAAAAATCTGGGATTCACACAATATTTTTTGCAACTTTTAGATGATGCCAAAAGGGGGAAGATATGTTGTGCTTTGAACATGTGATATTTATAACCTAATGAACTTGGTTCTTTATGATAAATGCTTAATACTCTTATATATGTCAATGTTGGACTAAGCTAAAATAGGCCTAAAGCACAAAGTTTGTCATCATCAATAAGGGGGAATTTCTTAGCCCAAGAAAGGAAATAGTTTTGAAGATTGACAAAGGAACTCTGAGATGAACCAGGTCCATCACATGTGACATAGACCAGCAGAGTTAAAGGCACATGAGATGCAGATGCATGAGATAAATGTATTTTGTAAAATTGAGATATCTTCTGATTGAAAAGATTGCAAAAACGAAATTGGAGAAGGACTCCTTATTCAATAAGAATAGAATCTAAGATAAAGAAGGATTTAGGAGTTGAGTTTGACTAGAACTCTTCCACCAAGGAAGAGTTGTATTAGGATTCTAGTTAATTCCTTATCTACTAACTCCTATAAATTGCAGATTGTTCTTATTGTATATAGACGCACAAAAGAAGAAATTTATCAAGAATTGAGAGCAAAATTCATGAAGAAATTTTGCAAGCAGTTCGAGCCAAATTGGAGAGTGCGAATCTGGAGCTACTTGAACCAGCTAGAAGAACTAGTTCCATCTGTTGTCTTTTAGTCTAGTTTATTGTAGTAGATGGTGTAAAATTGTACCTTTTTCAGCTTTCTTAGAAGCAAATTGTACTAGGTACTTGAGTTGTATCATTCAAGTTAGTTTTAACTTGACGTAGTCACAACAACCTGTGGCGTGTTGTTATAAGGGTTAGAGTTAATCCTTAGGTTTACAAAAGAGTTTATTTTGTAAATGTTGTTGGCTCAGAGTTGTAGTGAAGTCTTTGGAGAAAATCCTACAGAGTNCTGGTCACTTGTTGTGGACCGGAGGGAGTAACAAGCATGGTATTCAGGAGCCCAGTTTTCCACATCATAGTGTTCTCATTTTGTTAGACGTTAGTTATGATTGTGCCAAGTCCATATCGGGAGCCCAGTACATCTAACCCGTTCATTTCTTTAGATTAGGTAATTAAGTCCATGGTAATTAGTGCATGACAAGAGGAAACTAAGGTTTTTTATTTATTTTTATACACTATTGGAAACTTTATTATCCTAAATGTCCATGTTTAGTTAATTACCCGACATAAGCAAGTTTTGTTTACAAAATATATACAATCCACCTTAAAAGGTTCCCAATTCATTATTTGTGCCTTCAATCAAGGGATTTAGTTACACCCTTTTCTTTTTTTCTCTCCTCTCTCCCCTCTTCTCTCCAGATTCTCTCTTGATATCCCTACTTAAAAAAATTAGTTAAAAAGTTCTAGAATGTGCGTTGCGGACATACATAAATTGAGTAAAAAATGAGCTATAAAACGGATCATTACATTGTTGATCAAACTCAAATCCCAGCCACAGATTAAAAGAAAGAACTTATATACAGAGTAAAACGACCAAAGCAGAATATAAGAATAAACTAACTTGATACAATTGTTATCTGATCAATTTCTTGAACCAACGTTACGTCGTCCAACTTTATGCCTTCTGGATTGGCATTTAATTCATGTTGCATACTATAGCAATCATCACTAAACTAATTTTCGACTAATAACATTTAATTTGCAATTCAAATTAACCTTCAAATATTTTGATTTTATTGCCAGAACGTTTATTCAAACTGCAAGCTTAAGAATATACTAGAACACACAAGAATCTCCCCCATTTGACTCCCCTAGCCCACACCACCCCTCCCCCTAACCCCGATCTACCCAAAGAAACAATAAAGTATTTATATTTCGATACACTATATGAAAATATATTACCCTCCCTACTCAAGTTTTACTATAATTACATATTATATACCCAATTACCATTTATGTACATTTTAAGAGAATTGATGATAATAATTAGTGTCCTAAAATTACTCTAAAGTATCTTTCACTCCTCCACGTTTCTCTCTCCATCCCCCCACCCCCACACGTATCTTGCACAAGAGAGCATCAATTTCACCATTGACAACCATTAAAAAGCTTTGAAGCTTTGAATTCAAATTTAGGTTTTCAAAAAGCATTATTGTTTGAATTGGGTGTTGTTTCAAAGAATTGGGAATTCTCTCTACGTCTCTCTCTATATCTCAATCCCTAATTTCAGTAATGTAAAGCAAAGGAAAATAAAGCAGCAATTCCACCATTGACAACCATTAAAAAGCTTTGAATTCGAATTTGGGTTTTCAAAAACTATTATTTGTTTGGATTGTGTATTATTGCAAATAATTGGGAATATGGTTTGGAGTTTATATCTCAATTTTGACGGTGTTTTGGTGAAGATTAGACTTGATTTTGGCTGAATTTCAGGTTGAAACTCGAAGAAGAAGAAGACGAAGATATGATATACATTATATTTACGAAATTGAAGAAAAACTGTAGAAAAATTATATTCTGCTGTTTATATATATATATACAAAGTCAATTGTCATCTCTGACTTATTTGCTTGAGAATTCCCAATTCATTACTTGCTTGAAGTTCACTTCTATTTTGTCTCTTCACTTCTGTTTCCCGAAAAATTGACGTGCTATCTTTTAGTGTCTGCACAATCAAATAACAATATAACATAATAAGATTTTTATCAAATTCACTTCTATTATAGGTCCTAATCGACCTTCTCCTGTGTTGTTGAGTGTCTCCCTCGATTATGTAGGAGTAGTAACTTTGAATTAAAAAAAAACATACAACTTAAATACAAAATTTATACAATATGTTTTTGTATATTTTGTATCTAATTTATACATAGTAAAAATAAATTTGATACAACTAATTATATATTAAACAATTTATCTACAACTTTCACACATTATTTGTGTCCAGTTAAATACAACTATAATAACATATAACTTAAATACAAATCTTATACAATACGTCTTTTGTATATTTTGTATCTGATTTATACATAGTAAAACCAAATCTTCTTCTTCTTCTTCTTCTTCTTCTTCTTCTTCTTCTTCTTCTTCTTCTTCTTCTTCTTCTTCTTCGAGTTTCAACCTGAAATTCCGCCAAAATCAAGTCTAATCTTCACCAAAACACCCTCAAAATTTAAACTCCAAACCATATTCCCAATTGTTTGCAATAGTACCCAATCCAAATAAATAATGGTTTTTGAAAATCCAAATTCGAATTCAAAGCTTCAAAGCTTTTTAATGGTTGTCAATGGTGGAATTGCTGCTTTATTTTTCTTTGCTTTACATTACTGAAATTAGGGATTGAGATATAGAGAGAGACGTAGAGAGAATTCTCAATTCTTTGAAACAACACCCAATTCAAACAAATAATATTTTTTGAAATTAACCCAAATTCGAATTCAAAGCTTCAAAGCTTTTTAATGGTTGTCAATGGTGAAATTGTTGCTCTCTTGTGCAAGATAGGGGAGGGGGGGGGGGGGGGGGAAGATACTTTAGAGTGATTTTATGACACTAATTATTATCATCAATTCTCTTAAAATGTACATAAATGGTAATTGGGTATATAATATGTAATTATAGTAAAACTTGAATAGGGAGAATAATATATTTTCATATAGTGTATGGAAATGTAAAAATTCCAAACTAATTAGCTCACAAAAGTTTCAATTAGGGCGACTTCAATATTTAGGTCAAACCGGCTTTCTTAGACTTGTCATTGGAGCTAAAAGAGTGCACAGGAATTCTTATAAATGATGTCACCATTAGACGTGAAAAAAAATAATATAATATCATATTTTAAAAAACAACCAATAAAATAAAAAAAATACTAACATAGGAAGCAGTCCATTTTAAAAATTGTATTGTGCTGGTCTCTTTAGTTATGATTTGTAGGATCCACTAATTCAGCGCCTTATACTAAACGGTTTAAACTCAATACAAATAGACATCTATTAGCCCAAAGAGTGGATGTGCAACGTGGAATGTTCTTTTGTACAAAAACCTATTTAATTACTTGTTTTATTTGCCCTCCTGTACAACTGAAAACACATGATTCTTGGTTTTTTTCCTTCTATTTTTCCATTGATGCATCTTATCATCCATTTGCGTCCAAAATTATTTTGTTGTGAACCTGGCCTGTATCATACGCCATATTGTGAATGCTACAGAATGACCATTCATCAAGTGGTGGTCATACAGATTCTCTGCCCTGTCAAAATAAAATATTGTACAACTATGAAAAATGATGTATGGAATTTACACTTTCTTGGCCTATATAACAATACATTTCCAGCACATTTTGGGGGAAAAAAGGAGGAAGGAAAGTGAAGATGATAACTGATAAATTAAGTTATATAAATTTAATATCACAAGTTAAAATACTGAGTATATAAGAATTAGCAAGTGAAGCCATCACTGAACTTTAAGACACACAATAAAAATGGTAAAGTACAATGTGCATGGGATGAAAGGACAAAGTATGCAAAAGGAATTACGTATCTTTCTCTGATATATTCTCAAACTTTAATATTGTCCATATTTGTAGCCAGTTTCAATAGTGTCACCCCCTATATATCCCCAGTACAAACCCCACTTTCACATTTGTCATAGAAATTCTTTTATGTGGGTTATTTTGCTTCTCTTGAAAATACAATATAAATAGGACTGCTGTAACCAGATTAGACATCAAGTAGAAGTGCAGGAGTACTAGTTATCAAGGTGTACCCTAGAGTTCCCTTGACCGCTTCATGAGGGCTTACTTCTCCATAAGTTGTTGTTTGAAGCCCTGCTGAAGTGTTTGGGGGAACTCTCGGGTTCACTTTGAAAAGATTTAATTTATATATAACTTTGATAAAGTAATCAAGGTATTCCTTGGAGTTCTCCTGACCGCTTCATGAGGGCTTACTTCTCCAAGCGTTATTGTTTAAAGCCCTGCTGAAGTGTTTGGGGGAACTCCGAGGTTCACTTTGAAAGGATTTAATTTATATATAGCGTAAAGAACTTTAATAAAGTAATCAAGGTGCTCCTTGGAGTTCTCCTGATCGCTTCATGAGGGCTTACTTCTCCATACGTGATTGTTTAAAGCCTTGCTGAAGTGTTTGGGAAAAGTCTGAGGTTCACTTTGAAAGGATTTAATTTATATATTATGATAGCGTAAAGAACTTTTACTCTATAGAGTTCTTTTGACCAATTCATGAGGACTTACTTCTCTATAAATTGTTGTTCGAAACCCAGCTAAAGTGTTTGGAGGAACTCACAGGTTCACTTTGAAAAAAGCTAATTTACATATTCTAATACTGTAAAGAATTTTTACACTGCCAATGTCTTTTAATCTATTGTGGAAAGTAATATATATTATTTATTTTCAAGTTCTTCTTAGTGACTTTGAACTTCTTGTATCAAACAACATGTTTTATTTGTCATGTTACTAAACTTACTACGAATTATTAATTTTTGGAGAAGCTAATAGTGTAAAGATTTGTTTAGACTATCACGAAACATATAGAACTGTAGTAGTATGAGTCATCGTGCATCTTGTGAAACCCAACTCCAAGTCTCAAATTATTTTCATCAAAATTGTATAAAGTATCTTATATTAAAAGCTTAATCCCTACATGCTGGAAGTAGGTTTATAAAGAATCAAGGAAAATAGGAGATGAAAGGGATAGGTTCTGGAATCTGGAGATGATAAATAGGAGAAGCAAAAGTCATACTGGAAGTTGCATTACATGGCCACTTTTATAAATATTCTCTTACTTTCACATTGGTCAATTTTGCAACCAGGCTCATTATACTTCATGCTTTAACAATAAGGGAATTTCGGATGAAACTTTTTTTACCTTTATATTCTTTCTTAGGAGGGAAAATAAAAGCTTGGAACATGAGATTATAAATACCAAAGCTATAGTGAAGGACTATAGCTAGAATATGAAAAATCATAATAGTAGTCATAGATGAAAAATGGGCAGGATATATTGATCATTGTTTGTTAGTCGTCAAGATTTATCATCCCTTCTCGTAAAATATACTAAATGTGTTATAAGATGATGTGTTCAATAGCATAGAGATGCAAAATGATAAAAGCTCATTTGATTCTGATTTTCTGTACGTCAAGGTGATCCCTAGAGGTAGGGGGCGTTCAAATCGAAGAGAACCGTATCAAACTGAAAAATTAAATCAAATCGATCAAAAAAATCTGACTAGGTTTCGTTTGAGTAAAAAAATATGAACCAAACCGACATACACACACACATATATATATAAGACTTTATATTGAATTTTCTATAAGAAAATGTTGAAATATTTGGGATCCTCTCATGTGTTAATCTTGAAAGCGTACATTAACGAAAGTTATTGGTAGACGACTAAGAAAATAACTATCATGTGTTACTAAGAATATTTCCCATTAGAATATTTTAATAGATCATATATTTGTCAATTTTTTCAATATTTGCTAAATATATATTCACTTATCAAAACTTTATCTATAGCTTTAACAATGTGATATTGGAATAATATTCACGTAACAAAAAAATCCGAAAACCCGATAAAATCGAACCAATCCAAACCGATATATGTTTTGATAAAAACCGAACCAACCAGATCCATGTACACCCTACCTAGAGCCCCCCTAACCACTTTGTATGCCCTCCCGAAATGTTTGGGGGAGCTCTTGGATTTGACTTGATAATGAAAACTTTGAGTAGAAGTCCATAAATATTGAGTCATGAGGTAATTTTAGTTAATTCAGCTCCTTCAATTATTCCTCCTACTCATGATTCCTTTGAAATGAAATATAGTCTAACATTCTCTTAGCTATCATTATATTACACTATACTATCATTTTTAGCTCTTTTCATATTTATGAGAAAATGTACTTACGTATAATTTACTGACATAATAGTCATTAAAATGGGTCATTCGGTGATGAGGAAATGAGTCTAAGTAATAGGTGAATTGGATTCTTTTTTTCTTCTTCTAATGAAATAAGCTTTTATTAAATAACACAAACGGAAGTGATTACATGATGGTAACTGAATATATAATTCCAGTTCCATAAAGATCTTCCTTTAGTTCGTTAAGGATAAAGGGGTAGGTACACAACACTCAAAACATTGTTTCCCATGGCTAAATCTATGTCTTTCCCATAGCAAGTCAGTTTATCTGCTGCGGTATTTGCTTCCCTAAAATATTAGTGTGTACTTTGTTATTTGAAAAGTGTGGCCGGACTTATACTTTTTGTTATAGTAAAAAAAGGTAGAATTTAATTAGGTATCTCCTAGTTACTATCTAAACAATTAAGGGGACGCCAACAACGGATGGCAGACTGATGAGGGCGGATCAAGCAAGATTGAGAGACAGGGTGCACATGTCACCTTGGACAAATCCCATTTCGAAATGGAAGAGTAAAGTGAAATTTCAGAAGTTTGTATAATACGCGCGCTTTTTAGGCTCGATGATGGTGTAGCTTAAGAGACAAATTTGTGATTTATGTTAAGCCAAAGCGAACAATACGTGCCATAGACAAGAAGGGATGCACATATCACCTAAACTCCACATCAAAATAAAAGAAAAAAATAAAGATCGTTATAAGGCACAACACAAATTCACGTGACAGACACGTTTTTGGTTTCGATAATAGCGTAGCCCGAAGACAAATCCACGAAGTTTGTTGGTCCAAAGCTGATAATACATGCCATTCACGTGGGTCTTGATAATTTACCCCACGCTTAAAGTATGAAATTTTGTTACAATATCAGATATACTAAAAGGCAATACTTTGTTATCTGAAAAATAAGGCGAGTAACCTTCATTTTCCTCTATTTTGAAATTTACTATATTCGTAGTCTTTGTTAATTAATTTATATACTTAATATCATCTTGCTGCTCCAACCAACACTTAGTTATAAGCCAAAACAAAAAAAAAAGTTCTTAATTGTTATACATCAAATTTTATTTAAGGTAAATGTCTATATTTTAAAGAGATATTAGGGATTTTACTTGGTGGCTAAGTCATTCTTTCCCTATAAATAGAGGGGTCTTATCCCGTTGTAAATCATCCCAGATTAATAAGAATTCTCCATCTATACTTTTCTCTGCAATACTTTCTTCTTCTTTTATTATTTTATAACACGTTATCCACACGAAACTCTAACCAATTGAGTAGAAGCTTTGGGATTGAGCATAATAATTGTCAATTGTTCCATGAACTTCCTTCATGATTAAATTCTGGATTTAAAGTAAGTATTTTACTTTATTTTTCTGTTTTAAATTCTTGAAATCCTATAATTTGATTTTAAATGCAAGCAAAGACAATAAACTTTGATTATAATTCTTATAGAATTTGCAAGAAATTATAACCACCCGAAGTGGTAAAATTTATATGCCTTACCATGATCAAATTCATGTGATTGTGGGCAAAGAAGCGAAAGCCCGTCCCATTTAATTTGCTTCATTCACATTCCCCTTAAGAAAATGTGATTGCAATATGTGATAAGTCTGAAAGAAGATAAAATTATTACTATGAGTGTATCAATGGATGTGGACGTGGCAATAGACGAAATTATAATCGTCATCATTGTGGCAATGAGAACAATAAGGATTCTCCAAATAATCCTTCACTTTGTGAAAGTAATATTTGTCATCGATTTGACATGAGATTTTGTAAAGCACATATAGATGATTATTGTCCATTCATGATGTGAATGTGACAACATGTGATTTATGAATACATATTCATTCTTGGAAGAATATGAACGTGCTAGTGGTAGTGAATATACCACACTCTCCTCTAGAATGAGGTTTGAGGGTAAATAAGAAAATAATGTCGTTATTATGACATGAATGGTCATTGGTCACATACCTATTGTACGCCAAAATACTTTGGCGAAGTGACTATTAAAGGGCAATAGTAATGCAAGGAACAAATCTTTTATAGAATTCTAACCATGACCATAATGGTATAACTTTCTCTTTAAAAGAGATATCCACCATATGGATGTTGATGAATATGTGGTAGTACCAAATTAATCGAGAGCTCTGGAAGAGCCAACTATTACTCTTTTGGAGGAATAAAATTGATTATCAATATGACATTGTGTTGTAGTAAGTCTCAAAGAAACTTAATTGAGTTTCTAAAGTATTCGCGAATGCGGTTGGTTATATTGAGACTATAAATAAAGGAAATATTTAATATCTTCTATTACTATAACTTGTAGAGGGATAATATGTATATGAAAAGTTACCCGCTTTATTCTCCATTTTGTACTACACAAATAAAAGAATACCACAATAAAGTGGATGTTTATTGATATAAAAACCCATATCATAATAAACTTGGAGTTTATTGATAATTGCACACGTCATAGTGTAAACCTCAACTTTATCAATATTAATAATTTATTCAGTTGGCATAATTGGTTTAGCCATATCAATTTTAAGTATGATGTGCAAAAATGAAAGAGAATTCACACGGGTAAATATTAAAGAACTAGAAAGTTCTTTACGAATTTTCTAATGTTGCTTGTTCTCGCGATTAATAGACCAACTGTTGAATCCCATGAATGCGAAAAATATCAAAGGTGAATATGAGCCCGTTCACCTGCCATGTATACCACATAAGATGCATCTATGAGATGGTTACATGTGCGATTATTATTAACCCGCAACTTGATGTTTGTGAGGTAACTTGTTCAATAATTTAATTTAGAGCATAATTTTCAGATTTTCTATTCAAGATAGTTCATCTTGATAAGTTGTTTAACATCACAGTTGGTTTAGCAAAATGATTCAATGATTGACTCCACTTAATAGCTAAATTATTGCTTATGAGAACAAAGTTATCTATTTCAGTTTGATATACGTTATATACGAAAGTATATTACATTCTCTCCTCATAAGTGGTTCAGGGCCAGGAACCAAATAATTCCATCTTATTATTATTGATGTGCAGTGTATATTTTGATTAACACCGTAACACACAAAGATGAGTTCCCAAAGTTGAGGAAGAAAGTTAGTTTTTCTAACATGAGAGGGAGATATGATAAACAATTGAGAAATGTTACGTGGAATGAATTATCATTTGTACATTTAGATCCTCGAATAAGATAATATGAACTTGAAGTTCATAAGAAGATAATTCACTTGCAACATATTGCAAAGCATGCCAGACATATTTGCTGACCCAAAGAAAGTAATTATATTCTCATTCCAAATGCTCTTATTAAGTTCTAGAAGGACAAAGTCTATGGTACACTTAAAGCCTATAGACAGATCGGTTTCAAATAAACTTCTTGATAAAGAAGATGAGAAAATGATCATAATAAGGAGGCAAGTGATCTAGAAGATCACATGACATAACACTTCATAAAATCTAAGGAGAGTTTCAAGTACCTGAAAGTATGAATGAAAAGATCTCTATGTTATGTCTTTATGAAAAAATATTGGAACCGATATTAAATGTTTGTAACGACCCGACCGGTCGTTTTGAGAATTTAAGCTCTGTTCAGTAGTGTAAGGTTTTGAACAGCTTCACATTGTGTATATAGACCTTCGTGCGTGGTTGGATTCAGTTACCGGATAATCCGAAGTCGAATTGGGAGAACAATTTCAATTTTTGGAAGCTTAAGTGATGGAAGTTAACAGGAGGTTTGACTTTTGTGTAAACAACCTCGGAATGAGTTTTGGTTAATGTCAATAGCTTTGTATGGTGATTTTGGACTTAGGAGCACATACGGAATCGATTTTGGAGGTCCGTAGAGTAATTTGAGGTAATTTGGCGAAAGTTAGAATTTCGGCCGATAAGTGAAATTTTGATATCAGGCTCAGATTTAAATTCCGAGAATGGATGTAGGTCCGTTTTGTTATATATGACTTGTCTGCAAAATTTCACATCATTCCGTATTTATTTGATAGGGTTCGACTCGAGTTTTGATATTTGACGATTTGAAAATTCATAAGTTTGATTTTTGGGTTGATTCGTCATTTTGGTGTTATTGTATGTGATTTGAAACCTCGAGCGAGTCCGTGTGAGGTTATATGACTTGTGTGTGTGGTTGGACGGGGTCTCGGAGGCCTCAGGTGTGTTTCGGATAGGCTTCAGGTCAATTTTTCCTTATTTTTCACTGCCGATGTTGTCTTCTGGTTTTCTTCTATGCGATCGCATAGTAGTAGTCGCGATCGCATAGTGTTACTCCGGCACGCCCATTTTTCCTTCATAGCATTCGCAAAGAATGGCCCGCGATCGCATAGCTCCATAATATTTATTTTTCGTGTTCGCACCTATATCCCCGCGTTCGCATAGTTCTTTCTTTTGGGCATAAAACAATTCCTTCAATGCGATTGCATTCCCTTTTCCGCGATCGCATAGTGTAAGTTGGGCAGTAGCATATTTTCTTCTATGCAATCGCATTAATCTCTACGTGATCACATAGCACATTTTTGGCCAGTGACATTTTTCCTCTACGCGATCGCATATAATTTCACGCGATCGCGATGCTTTAAATCTGGGCAGACAGTTTATACTTTCAAACTCGAGGGTTTCACCATTTTTGTCATATTTTGACCTCTAGAGCTCGGATCTTGGCGATGTTTGATGGGGGTTTTCACACAAATCGAATGAGTAAGTGTTCTTCAACTAGAATCAAATATATTCCATGAATTAGTCCTTGTTTTTATCATTTAATTTGTGTTTTGGGTTGAAGAAAATGTGGGTTTTGAAAGAAAATTTCTAAAATGAAAAATCATGATTTGAGGGACCAAATGATATCAGAATTTTATAAAATTTGTATTATTGAACTCGTATTGTAATGGGTATTCGGATTTTGTAAAATTTGACGGTTTCCAAGGTGCGGGCTCGGGGGTCGACTTTTAGGTAGATTTTTATAATTTTGTAAAGATTGAAACTTTATTATTCGGAGTAGTTCCTTATACGTTTTATGTGTACTTTGAAGTTGTTTTAGTCTATTTTGAGCCGTCCGGAGGTCTTTTCGCCCGAGAAGTTCATTTTGGAGTACCGGGTTGTCGTCTTCGAGGTAAGTATCTTGCCTAACCTTGTGTGGGGGAATTACGCCTTAGGATTTGAGTCTTCCATGCTGATTGTAGCCCGTGTACGCGAGGTTACGAGTGCGTACTCGGACTTATTTGCAAATAGGTTGGCCTTTTAGGGTTCTTAGGTCCTTATACGTCTGTGTATGAAGTTGTAATTGCTATGACTGCGCTCTTGACTACTAATTTCATCCTTTCCTGCTTAAATTAGAATAACTTGCTTTTAGATTTCCCTGGTTGATTATTTGATCTTAATTGACTTAGCTGAATATTTTACCTCTTATATCACTATGTTATATTTTCTCCATAAACTGCCTACTTAGCTAGAATTTGTATAATCTCGCTCTATAAATGTTCAGTAGTAATTGGAATATCTATAGGTTGGTGTCAAGCATGGCTGTGAGTCGTATATTGTGATTTATATGTTTTTCCCTTAAGTGATACTTAGGTTTAGTTAGATAATTATCCATGTTGATGGTATTTCTTAGGTGTTGCCTATTACGGAGCATTGGAGCAAGCTGGGTGTTGTTCTGTGAAGCTAATTGTTTAAGCGAGATTGGTTATAGCTGTTTCCCTTGCCGGGATGATTTGGTTTCTTATTGCTGACTTGAATATTGTGGATTCGTTGTTGTGTCTTGTTTCTCTCTCTGGTTAAGGTCTGTTCTTTATGCTCATTATTTCCTTTCGGTAGTTATTCCTTGTGAATGGGTTCTACTGTGCTGGTGACTTAAGTTCTTGATTTGATTGGCCGTCGTACATAGCATTTCTATCTTTTGTTTCCTTGTGATTGTTGTGGCGATGTACGATGTTTCTGTCTTGCTGTGGTTGTTATCTCGGTTGGCTGCATTGCATATTTAAATTGGGACTACGAATGTATTCCGGGAGCTTTCCCCATGTACCGCATTGCAAATTTAAATTGGGACTACAGATGTATTCCAGGAGCTTTCCCCCCTGTACTGCATTGCATATTTAAATTGGGACTACGGACGTATTCCGGAAGCTTTCCCCCTGTATTGCATAGCATATTTAAATGGGGACTACGGAAGTACTCTAGGAGCTTTCTCCCTATACTGCATGGAAAATTCTGAGTTACGGACTGAGTTCCGATAGATTTATCTTGAGGAGATTATGATCGAAAGATATATATATATATATATATATATATATATATATTTAAAATTATAGCTGAAAAGCATTTATCTCGAAGAAAATTATGTCTGAAGGACTTTTATTTCAAAGGTATATTTGAAAAGCATTTGTCTTGCAGAAAAATGATATTTGAAAGTCATTTATTGGGGAAGTATATTTGAAAACGATGTATTTTGAAGGAATTTCGTTTTAAAGATTTCTCTTTCTAAAATTATATATGTATTTTCGGAGAAAGTATGTTTCATAGGAAATTTTCTATTTTGAAATGATTACATTCAAAGCTTACAATACAAACTTACGTGTGAAGGTTTACACTCGAGGTATTTTTTTCCAAAGACACTTGGGGTTGTTGGCCAAGGCCTGGCATAGAAACTGTTGCAGTGCTGATTTATTACTTGTTCTTGTTGTAATGTGATTTTTCGATTTTGGGGTGTTCTCGTACATTCTTTGTGTATTATCGCGATGTTCTACTGTTATTGGTTGTACTTCCTTCCGCTTTTTTTATTAGTTATGTGGTGTAGTCATTAGATAGCTATTACATCATGTCGTTCCGATAACTATGTTTTTTTGATTTATTAGACCAGTGGGTGTCCTGACTAGTCCTCGTCACTACTTCACCGAGGTTAGTCTTGATACTTACTGGGCACCGCTATAGTTTGCTCATTATACACTTCTGCATATTTTTGTGTGCAGATTTCAGGTTTTGCATAGCCGGCCAATCGATAGATAGCAGCGCGGTTGCTGTTGTGGAGACTCAAGGTAAAATCGCTTTAGCGTTCGCGGTTTCAGAGTAACCTTCTTATATTTAGTATTCATACACTGTTGTATTTATTCCGAACAGTGGTATTTAGAGATGTTACTGTAAATTCCTTAAAGCTTATGATTTGTACTTACCGGGTTTTTGGATGATATGTAATGTACAGAGATTTTATCAAGAAGCATTTAAAAGTTCAATATTTTATTCATGTTTACTAATGTGATGACCTAAGGAGTCATTTTATGAATTTAGACTCTGTTCTAGGCTTATTAGCCATAAAAAGATTAATTTTAACTACCTCGATTTGTGTGCACAGTCCAGGCGTAAAACCGGAAAGCTTTTATGTTAAAATATAAGAAATAATAATTTTTAGAATTAAAAATTGGGTTTTAGTTGACTTGAGTCAACATTTTGAGTAAACGGACTCGGATCTGTGTTTCGACGATCCTGGGAGGTCTACAGTAAAATATGGGACTTGGGCGTATGCCCGGAATTGAATTCCGAGGTCCCAAGCCTTAGAAATCAATTTTTGAAAGAAATTGTTTTGCTGATATATTAATAAAATAAAGAAAAGAATTAATATTTGAAGCCACTGGTATCGAGCCCATATTTTGATTTCGGAATCCAGTACAGATTTGTTATAGTATTTTCATACTATCTGTGAAATTCGGTGAGAATCGAAGTTTATTTGACGTGATTCGGACGTCCGGTTGAGAAATAGTGAAAGTTAAGTGTTCCTAAAAAAAATAATGAGTTTTGAGGTTAAATTCATAGTTTTACATGTTAGTTTCATGGTTTGATCACACAAGAAAGTCTGTATGATGCTTTTAGACTTGCATGCATGTTTTTTTTAGAGCCCCGAGGGCTCGGGTGAGTTTTAAATAGGTTTGGGTTGTGCTGCGCTCGTTCTTTCTTATGTTTCGACGTCGTTTCTTCAAGCATAAATGATATCATATTGAAAATGAGCTCCGATTTCTGTTTTGAATGAAGTATTAGATCCGTATCGTAATTACGGACCCGTAGCAAAAAGAATCATCGAATTTGGACATCGTATGAGTGTTTTATAGTCATTTTACTAAGGTTGCCAGATTTTTCAGGTTAATTACGAAATTGCCCCTGACGGCGTATTAAAAATCTGCACTATTTATAAATATTAAAACCTACATATCTCCTTCATTATAAGGTCAAATTGAGTGATTCAAAAGCCTAACTTGATTATAATTCCACAAGAAATCCATTGGACACATAAAAATTGAGTTTCAAGATCGTTTGGAACAAGAAACGAGGCAGAATAGCTGATAGAAAAATATATATTAAACGGGTAGACTTCTTTCTCTTCAAATTTTCGAACCCCACAACCCTAGGAATGAATTTCTTCACCAAATATCATCCCCAAGTCATAGGTAATCAATTCTAAACTTTACTCTTTCAATTACCCATTGTTTTTCATCACTTTTAAATAAAAATTTAAGAATTTTCATGGTAAAAATTGAGGATTTGGGTAGAATTAGGGAATTTTTTAAAAATCGAATATTTACCTCGAATTGAGGTCGGATTTCGAAACTAATTGTATATTTGGGTTTGTGGGTGAATGGGTAAACGTAATTTGGTCTGAACCCCGAGTTTAGACCAAGCAGGCCCGGTGTCGGGTTTTCACTTTTTTTAGAAAACTTAGGAAATATTGTAATTTTAAATAAAGTTAGTTCCTTTAGCCTTAATTAATGATATTGAGTTAATTATGATTAGATTCGAGTAAATTAGAGCAAGATTCTAAAGGAAAAGTTGTAATTGAGCAGTGAGTGGCCTGCGAAATTGAGGTAAGTGTTTGGTCTAACTTTGACTTGAGGGAATAGGAATCCCCACTTGTTTGCTATGTGAAATGCATGGGCGTGGTGTATAGGTGAGGTGACGAGTATCTATGCACCACCCGATTTGCCTGTTAAGCATGAACCCTTTCCCTTTCCCAGCTTAATTGATTCTTGTCTTAATTGTTCTATGTCCATTATTGTTTCTATGACTACTTGGCCTTGTTATTTTATTGTTAGATATTGTTGTGGTTATTTTGGAAAGAGTATTGGTT